>CM077791.1:28585148-28862648 GCA_039737535.1 Lagodon rhomboides | reverse complement strand
CTTTTCGCTGCAGTAAGCAGAATGATGATCTCTAACGTACGTCTGGGTTTTGTATTTGCGGTGAAGGCAGTGATACTCTGGTCTGACAGCAATGAAGGCTGCCTCAGTGCACTATCAAGATGGAGAGCCCAGAGGTCTCTGTGCTCTCAGACCGGAGTCAAGCCGAGCACACTCAAGATCACTTCCTGTCACCTGTCATCTTCAAAATAAAAGCCATGTTGATTCTTAAAGTGAAACAGTGCTTTTATTTTGATATGTGTTTTCATTTTTCCATTTGAGATAACCTGGTGCAACACACAATGTGTCCTTTACTTGTGATGAGATAATTAGACATCTCCATCCTTTCCTCCTCCTCCTCTTTCTCCTCCTCTTTCTCCTCCTCCTTCCCCTCCTCTCTTTTCATTCAGGCTCCCTTCTGATTGACCACAGGCCTCTGAGATCATCTACCTCTCCTGGCTCCTGCTGCCTCACATATTGATGCATATTCATACCCTGGGCTCCGCTGGATCATCGCTCTCCTCTGTTTTACTCTCTCCTTATATCTGTATTTCTGCAAAATTTGATACCTCTTCACTCTGATGTTTTCTCTTTTGCTGCTAATTATCCTGTGTGTCCCGTCCTATTCCTGGTCACCACGGTGGAGACGAGATCATGTGGCTCGGGCATCGCTTGGTGATGTCTAGGCCTGCTCAGTCGACTCCTGGATCCACACACTTTACATATATTATAATTTGTTTCATATTATAATTATAATTTTTTTTCCCCCCTGTTAAAATTGTTTCTTTTCTATCAACATGACAAGTTTTTCCTCTCTCGAATCGAGGGTCTAAGGACAGAGGATGTCGTTCACTGTACAGATTGTAAAGCCCAATGAGGCAATGTGATTGTGATTTTGGGCTATATAAATAAAATTGATTTGATTTGGGTTTTTTTTTTTGCCTGTGTGATCCTCTGTGTTGACGCACCCTCTAATGGGATTACGCAAAAGCCTGATGTTTTGCTGCTGATGCTGATGAAGATAAAATGTTTAAAAAAACAGTAACTGCTGATGCACCGATAACATGAGACCGCTCTGTTTGGAGAGACACAAAACCGAACAGTGAAAACATCTAGAAAAGTTTATGGTCAACAGTTATAGTAGCAAAATAGACAAAGAGTTCAGGGTTTGAGGTGAACTTCTGTATGCATTATCATCTTGATGAATGACTGCTGTGAACAAAGCAGCTGACAGCATGTAGCGACAGCTGATGTGGAGGAACAGACCACAGTACGGTGACTGTGTTGGAGTCTATTACCGCATTTCAATAGATTCTCCCTTAATATCTATGACTATACAGAATACCCTCACAGCCTGTGGAAGCAGGGTGAGGGTGGAAGAAACCTCACATCTACGTGGACAAAAGATAAGAGGGCCTCGAGGGCCTCAGTTTGAATGCCATCATGAGAGAATGACACCTGAGTGAGGTTCAGCTCAGTAGGAAACCTTTCAAAATGTTAGGGCTGTCGTCAGTGAAAACACCAGCAATGTGAAATACATACACGCAAGTTAGTGGGTCAGAAAAGGTACGAAGAGGCAGCTGCTTCAGAGGCTCCTCCAATGTCCCTCTGAATCAACTAAATTAAAAAGATAGCAGAGTTGCATAAAGAGGAAGGACGTGTGAATCATGGTCAGCTGTGCAACGTTCACATCAGTCTGCAGGTTCCTTGGTTACCTAGTTTGTGTTTGTGTGTGTGTGTGAGAGGATTTATGGTCATATTTGAGAAGACAGAGAAATAAAGACAACAGACGTACCAATCACGTTTATAAAGCATTCTGTTTCTGTCCAGACCTTCTCTGTATAATCCGTCTACACTGGCATCAGTGTGATTTTTTAATGAGAGCCGAAATTGTCAAAAAATTTTTAAAAAAATTAACTGAGAAAATGTAAAATACCTACAGACCTTTCCCATCGCTTTTTCTTCATCGCCAATGAGGCAGGATTTGTATGTGCTTTTGACAATTCACATTTTAACCCCCAGGTGTATCAGGTCAAAGGTTTTGGTAAAGCTTTATAATAACCATCATTAATAAATAGGGGTGTAACGATACATTGATCCAGAACGATATATTGATTGAATGATCAGCGATCCAATAGCGTCGATGCAAAGTGAAAACATCGATTCATATCGCCGCCATCGTTAAGATACACCTTTATTTTGAAATTCCCAGGGCACGTCTGTGTCACCGTTTCCGTCCATGAGCAGCTATTTTAGTTGCTTTTGTGAGTTGATATAAATGTAACTGATTGTGATAAATGGGCAGATGATATCGTCTCATATCGATCGTAGGCCCCTGTATCGAATCGAATTCGAATCGTATCGTATCGTATCGTATCGAATCGTATCGTATCGTATCGTATCGTATCGTATCGTATCGTATCGTGACAGACTTTTTATCTTTTTCAGCTGCAGATGTTGGACCTGTCAGCTCACTGTTGGGAGCACTATACTGCAAACCCTTCAAAGTCAAAACTTAGATTGAATGTGGTAAAATCTGTTTAATTTGTTCTTCAATACGACAGCACCACAAACTAGAGTCTATCCATTTGGATTCATGTTATTTTGTCCACCCCATATGCATATAAACAATATGTTACGACCAAACAATGGTACAAATTCAAATATTCATGTGAGTCTTCACTAGGTTTGGGCAAAATAAAGGAACAATCACAAGTTCTCAGTGGCAGCAGTTACTCATTTTGTTGTTCTGGAAGTTTGGAGTCGGAGAGTTTGGGGAGAAGACTGAGAGCTTCATCTGCAGCAGTTGCACTAAGTTTGCCGCTGTGATGAATAATGATGATCCAGTTTTACCTGAGCTGACTGAGAAAACTCTTGAAGGCAACAGGCAAGACACGCTGCAGCTTTGATCCATTAGTGCTCCCGCCTGCTCGCTCTTTTATGGGAAAACAGAAAGATCGGCCGTATTTTGCCTCTGAATGATTTCCCATTACACAAGTAAGGCTTACAGCGTCTGCAGCGCAGTCCTGAACTGGTTTAATTTTCCATTGAAAACAATGGGCCTCGCTAATTGATTTTAATGGCTCTCTCCGCGACGCTGCGCCCCTTATGACTTGGAGAGAGGTCTTTAAGATTATTATTATTAGTATAATTGCCATTACCCCCACACTTTCCCTTTGCGAATGGGAGACAGAGAAAGAATATCTTTGCCCTTAAGCTGAACAAATAATTATTAGAGACAGGAAACAAACAGACGACCGTCATTCACACACACACGCACACACACACACACACACACACACGCTCCACCTTAGACTAGACCCCCTCCTGGCGACCCTCATTCCCTCCGCCGCCCTCTCCGTGCAGCGCGCCGCTTGTAATTTATGCAAAATTAATTGATACATCTTTTATAATTGATGTGCTGTAAACTTAATGAGTAATTTATGTAATTAGTCAATTAAGGATAATTCCAGCATATGTTCCGTATGCCCAGAAGGTGTGCTTTACAACTAGTTATTTGTCCAGGAGTTGGGTGCAGGCGAAGACTGTCGTAGACTACCTAATTAATTTTGTTATGCAGATCAGCCACGGTGTCTATTTAACGGCCCCCTTTGTGAAAACAGATTTAATATTGATCTTTCCCGGGCGTTTAAAGAGGATGCTTTTACCCGCGTTGGCCTCTGAGGGCCTCGGAGTTTCAAAACTCATTTTTCAGGCGCCACGAAAACAATTACGCAAAGAAAACAAAAAAATAAAAAAAGCACAAGCACAACAACGACTGTCTTTATTTAGCAGCGGTTATATATATAATTGTTCACTGTTTTTCAAGCGAAGTGGCACTAAAAGAAGCGATTTCCTCGCAATTGCATGATGTCTTTAAAATATGCTCTCCGTCGACACAGTTGACCTTTTGAGTGGGCTTGAAGGACTGAGACATAACGGGAGAGATACACCGGCTAATTAATTGACACAGTTTTGAATATTCATACCTAATACAGCGAGCTTGCCCTTAATTACATTGTTGGACTTCTCTCCTAGGAGGCTAAATCACGGAAGGCTTAATTATTGTAATGTATTCGGGGGCCCACCGGGGCACCGGAGAAGACAGGAGCCGTCAAGGACCCAGTCATGACACCTGGCTGGAGAAAAAAATACACGGGAAGGGGAGCAGCTTTTGTTGTTCTCCGCTGAACAGCATTCAGAGCAGGGGATGAAGTTTGTTTACATCCTTGTAGGATTCACCGGAGAGTGTTTGAACAGACAGACAGCCGCCGGACTCCCCTCTCAGCAATTAATCAACAACCGCGCCTCCCCTCTCTCTCTTTCTCACTTTTCCACTGCGTGTGTGTGATTGTGTGTGCGTGCGTGCGTGCGCGCGCGTCTGTTTAAGAAGCAGAGGAGTAGCGCGCTGATGATTGTGCGCAAAGGAAGACATGATTTATTGTTTGCAAAGTCTAAAAGTGCAGTCGAGCAAATTTAACAAAGAGGTTGCACTCTGTATATTCCATTCTTGACTATTTATTTCCTCGAGTGAAACTCGCTAAGAAGGCGTTTTAAACGCGCAGCTCTGTCAGGCTGGTCTCAGTATCATTCAGCAACATCTCGATTTTAAAAAAAACAAAAAAAACACAAACAAAAAAAACAGGCAGTACGCTTTCGGAAATGTTTACTGCAAGCTTTCAAAGCAACTGAGAAATCCAACACCGTAACATTACAGCATGGAGCTTATTTTTCGACCGGAGAGGTCAAAGGTCACGGTCAGGGAGCTGCTGAGGTTTAGGCGACTTTGCTGAAAGACATTTAGTAGAATTGTCCCTTTAAATACAGTTTAGTGGTTGAGATCAGTCGCTCGGGTTATTTTCAGTCCCTGCGCACTTTACGCAGGAGTCTTTGATTGGCAAACAGGAGATTAGAAGCGAGCGCGTGTGTTAAACGCACCACCCACCCCTCATTTTTATTCATTTCTTTACCCCCATCTCTCTCTCTCTCTCTCTCTCTCTCTCTCTCTCTCTCTCTCTCTCTCTCTCACACACACACACACACACACACACACACACACGCACGCACGCACGCAGCCCTCTGCTCTCCCCTGACGCGTCCCCTAAGTGTCTGGATAATAGATAACAGAGCCAGCGACCTGCGGGGGTCTTACAAAAACGACGCTCGGCGAGTGGGAGCATCGCACAAGAGGAGAGGAGCACACACGCCACAGACAGACAGCGAGGCAGACTGGCCCCTCGCATCCTTCAAGCGCCGCGGTAACAGGGGGAAACCGAGAGGACCTCTCGAACTTTTACGCACAGAGACTGACTTTTACGCACAGCGCCAAGAGCATAATCCGACTGAGGAAAGTCTTCAGAAGAAACTCTCTTGGGATGCAGGAGCCTCCCTCAAGGATCTTAAGCACCAAAAGCAACGGGCCTTGAGGCTAAATTGTATTTAATAATCAATTTCAAACTGATCAAAACTGATGGCTCAGAACTTTGGAACATATGCGTCAGATGGAGACTGATATGAAGACCGTCAAGTCAGCTCCTTAAAATACAGAATTTGAAGTAGAACTTTAAAGGCTTTTTTATTCAACGATTCAAACTTCAAGAAAACAGTAACCAGTCATGCCTCGTCCTGGGAAGAACTCTTACAGCGACCAGAAGCCTCCATACTCCTACATATCCCTGACAGCGATGGCTATCCAGAACTCCACCGAGAAGATGCTGCCTCTGAGTGACATTTACAAGTTCATCATGGACCGGTTTCCGTACTATCGAGAGAACACCCAGCGGTGGCAGAATTCCCTGCGCCACAACCTGTCCTTCAACGACTGCTTCATCAAAATCCCTCGGCGGCCCGATCAGCCGGGGAAAGGAAGCTTCTGGGCTCTGCATCCGGACTGCGGCGACATGTTTGAGAATGGCAGCTTCCTGAGGAGACGGAAGCGCTTCAAGGTGCTGCGCGCTGAGCACATGGCCTGCAAGAGCTCCCCGATGATGCATTACTTTCACCATCACCACCACCACCCGGGCAGCAAGCTGGGCACGGCGTCGGCCCATCACGAGCACTCCGCGGGCCCGGCGAGCACCGTGGGTCGGCTCCCTCACTTCCAGGGTTACGGGGGCATCACTTGCGCGCAGCCCGGCGGGTTCAAACACCCGTTCGCCATCGAGAACATTATAGGACGGGACTACAAGGGCGTGATGGCCAGCGGGCTCCCCCTCACCTCGGTCATGCACCACCTGGGTTACCCGGTGCCCCCGCAGCTCAGCAGCGTGGTCAACTCCATGTGGCCGCACGTCGGGATGCTGTCGGAGTCCATGGGCGGCGTGCCCGTGCCCGCATCATCCGAGTACGCGCCCTTCAGCATGTCAGCAAAGGGCCTGTACCACAATGCCAACGGGCAGAGCCTGCCCGCCGTGCCCGTGCCAATAAAGCCCACCCCGTCCCTGGGTCCCGTGCCCGGGCTGACGGGGCTGCAGCCCGGCCCGACCCAGCTCTGCTCACCGGCCTCAGCGATGGAGAAAAGCGATCTGCTGGAGGGGAAAGGCAACCCTCTGCACCCGGCTCTGCTGCTGTCCTAACCGGGTAAATTGCGGGTCATTTTTTTTTTTTTTTTTTTGCAAAGTAACGCCAAGAAGAAGGACACCGTCATCGCGTAAAATAAATCAGCATAGTTTACGTTCAGTGCCGCTGTAGGAGAGTTGTTGAAAAGTTTAACATTTTTGCTGTGCGATGAATTTTTTTCATTAGACCCATGTTGATTGAAATCATAATTTATTTGCACAATTTGCGAGGGCATTTACCACATACTGTAATGTGGCACTGATAAATACAATCAGACGAGCAGAGACGCTAAACCCAAAGAGAGCTTTGATTTAGGAGACAAACAATTCTTTTCCAAATGCAAACCAACAACTCTGTTTTCTATTTTTCCTCTTACTCTATTCGTTTCATTTGAACCTACGGCCGGCCTGTCGGCTGAAGACAAAACAGGCCCTCATGTTGTTTAATCAGGCCTGTTGCACTTTTTTTTGTGTGTGTGTGTTACTTATCGGTGCATTGAAAACGTTATGCTTGTATTATAACACTATTTATCTGAGTATATTTATAAAGAACTTAAGACTGAATCTTATTTGTTGTTGTAGTTATTTACTCGTTTTAATCTCCACACGTTGTTCGGGGGGTTTTCACTGTTGGCACGTCACAACTGAGGGGGAAAAACAAAATAAATTCCACCAGACTGCGGTGTTATTTTGAATTAAATTAACAGGAGAAAAAACTCACATAATATCAAATACAATCTGATTTGTATAATTACACGCAGATATTAAATATTGTAATAAGCGCTCATACATCCCTCCACAGCAGGAAATGATCACAGCGCAGGTTACTGTGCGCACTGACACCAGTTGCTCTGTGAATTGCATAATTTGACTTAGCTGATTTCCCTCACGTTACACCTGCACTTTTATTGAGAAGTTTAATTCAGAGTTTTTATTTTTAAAATTACATGTTTTGCTGCGACGGTACAGTAAAACGATACGAGTGAATCCATCCATCATGCATCAATTCTGCCATTTTTTACTGAATCCAAAAAATGTAAAAGACATCTGAGCTTTTAGGACTCTGCACTAATTCAACCAAATTTGAGAAACCCCTCCTGGAACGCAAAACTCTGACTGAAGACGTGTATATAGAATATAAAACAATTCAGCATGATGGTTTTAAATTGTCCTCTCTCTCGAGCTCATCTCATGACTTGTGCCTATACTCCAAATTCAAGCGATGCACATGTGGAAAGAGAAATTGTTCAGAGCAAACTTTCCTGAGCCAGTGTTTACTCAGAGAGATTTACACTGAGGTCATTCTATTATCACCCATAAATGACCATCAGGTGCACATGTGACATGAATCACACCTGGATTGGGGCATCCTGTATGTGTGTGTGTGTGTGTGTGTGAGAGAGATGTGTGTTTATGATCTGTCTCGATAAGATGGATATGAGCAGCCGACGTTCTGGGCTGCAGCTTCACACAACTTCAAAAGCGGGCAGGGCGATCGGATCAAGTTTTTCTCTTTTGTTTCGCAGCTTTGAAGCTTCTCCTCTCCGGCAGCACAAAGCGCCAGGTTCAGCCCACTGAAAATGACTTATATTCAACCTCCTGTGCCCTGTTTAGCATCCCAAAGGCTCCCACAGCCGACACTATTGTCACACCAGCCTCTGAACAAATAATTGAGATGCACCAGCGGAGGAGAGGCGTGGGAGTGAAGAATTAAAGCCTATTTGGGTGTCATTGCTAACGAGCAGAATACATATAATAGTGATTGCCCTTATTTTCATCTTCCTCGTGATATTTTATCATTCTGTTTTATACATCTTCTTCATTTTATTTTTAGTTGAGCTGGTTTTTTTTACTCGCTCTCCTCTCCTGCACCCAGGCGTCCAGAGGTTATTTCTTCTGATCTATCACTTCCTCTTGTCTATAAACGCATTTTAACACACACTTTCACCGCAGGGTGTCTGTGATTCCTAGTTAAAGGCAACTGCAATTTCAGTGGCGTGACAAAAGTGTCTATGTGGCAAGTGTGTACCTCTGCCTGTAGGTGTGTGTGTGTGTGTGCGCATGTTGCTTTAATTCCCCGATCAGCAGGCCTCAATGTCTTTAATAGCCCTCACTGCATTAGTGTATAATTAAATGCCACTAATTAAGACACAATAAGAGGAGTAATAATGCAGCCATTATTACCCTCCATGATCCTCTGTCCTCACAACACTGGAGTTAGATGCCTCTGGAATCATAATACCACATGAGGTCTCCTAATGTGCACATGTGTTTATACTGCGCAGGCTAATAGGAGGTGTGTGTGCAGCTTAGACCCTGAGCTGGTTGTGTCAAAGCATTTAAAAGGATCCGTTGAATGATTTTTTACCGGCGTGCAAAGCGAGTGTTAGACGCTCTCATTAGGGACGGGACGATAAAAGATTTTATCTCAAATCATGATAAAAAAACAAACAATAAGTTGATCGTGTTGATTTGTCAATATCAGGATAATCATATATATCCTCACTGACTCGAATAAGCTGTCTAGCTCGCTGATGTACAGTCCTATATTCGTTTCCTGATTTATTTTGAATTGCCGAAGCTGGTCACCATCGTATCCCCCACAAAAACACGTTACATCGGACGTATGTAAATACTTGATTCAAGACTAAAAAAACAACGCGAAGATGAGGTTACCACCGAAGATCTCATGATTTATGATTCCTTATTCAAGCCTCCTCTGATGTGAGATGTGTCCTATCTGTAATGCAATAAAAAAATATTTGTTTCCAACCAAAAAGTAAGATTAAAGTGATTCTGGTGTGTTTTAGTTCCAATTTTAGTTTTTACCTCAAAGTTTTATAGAATATTTTGATGATAATATCGTGAATTGCAATTATGTTGGACGGGATAATTGTGACACAGAATTATCATATCGTCCCGTGCCTCGCGCTAATTCAGGAACGTTGGTATGCAGTTTTTGTTTCTACAAATAGTTGGACTGAATGTAAATCTGAGTACAAACAGCCACACTTGTAATATCACCCAGACGCGCACATTTGACACAACTTCCCGAGCTTGTGTTTTAACAAACAACTCAAAGGTAATCATCAGATGCTATTTCATTTTTCAAATCAATTAATTCCTCTACTCGATGACAATACGCCATCTCACTAAAAGATTCTCTTCGATTCAAGATAGAAGCAGTCAGTAAGTCGGACGGGATGCAGCGTGCCTCAATGTTTTTTGCAGAAGTTAAGTTGAATCAGGAGCCGAATGCCGTCAAACTGACGTAAAAGCATCTCACAGTAATTCCGGTGAATAAACCAAAAAAAAAAAAATCACAAGTGTAGAGGGTTGTTTCAGCAACACGTCTCACTCCAAAATTAAAACCACAGAAAACTGCAAGTTTTCAGCGCTGGATTGCTTAAAAACAATTCCACCGTCTACAGTCGGCTTCTTAAAACAACAACGAGGTTTAATTTGACTAATTAGAAAATATAAAAAATATAATTCAGCTATCGGACGATTTGGTGACTCTTCTCCGAATAAAATGTTCAACCTGAAGCCCGGAGACTTTAAAAAAATAAATACTTTTAACATCAGTACAGCAGCTTCATTATATATTAAAATGTGCTCTAGTGCAACACAACAACTCTCCCAAAGACAGGGTCAGAAGGAAAGGCGTTTAAAATGTGTTAAAAAATGAGTTCTGATTGGTCACTAAAGACTTTCTAAGCATACGAGATTCAATACAGCTGATAAATAATTTTGAAAACATTGATGACTTCTGATGAGGAAAATGTTCAGTAACTCTGCCCGTAAAAATGAGTCTGTTTATTCGTTGGTTTTGGAACAAGCTGACCTCTTCTCACGCATCCATTACAACAATCCCACGTTTTAGAGAGCTGAAAGTGATATGATGATATTCCATTTAAATAACACAAATATAATATTAAAGCACATGAAGAACTGTTCGCACTGATAGAAGTGTGCGGGATATTAATATGTATTCATGGAAAAAAAAACTGATCATCGTCTGAAATATGAGTTTAAAATGAATAATAGGTGTCTTATGAATGAATAAAACATTTGGGTCAGAGGTGTTCCACTGTCAGCCCTCAGAAACGAAACGTTACGCTCTTGAATAGACGATGATACATTAGTGGTAATTACACACACTTCACAGGGGCATGGGTGGCAAATTCTACATGCATTTTTCTTAATGACCAGCAAGAGCAGGCCATCATAATGAGCAGCTTAATTCATTGATCTGATCTGCTGCTCGCACTGAGTCAAGCACACTGGCATACATACACATCCACGAGCGCGAACAACCTTAAATATTATTCTTTGTTCCAGACAGCAGCGAACGCCGGCAACATTAGCACTTGAGTAAAACAGAAATTTGTCTTCATTTCTATAAACCTATAATTGTCATTCAAGGATTCGTTCTTCAGTCACAGCGTGAGCGATAATTAAAAATATGAGTGGAGCCATTTCAACAATAAATGGAAGCATGAATCTACATCAGAGCAACTATTAACTTTGTTAAATAATTTCAAAAGAGGACAGAAATCTGTCTATATGGACTAAAGTCTCATTATTAAAAGCCGAAATGCATCAAATTGATTTATAATTTGCAGAATCTGAATAAATTTGAAAAACTCCCCCTACGGGAAATTGACTCAGGCCTCCTCACTTTTCTAACAGAAACCATGAGAAATTAAAAAGAAGTGTGAAGTGTGAGTAAGATAAGACAACAGACACAAATGAGGGAAGAAAGAAAGAAAGAAAGAAAGAAAGAAATGTCTCCTGTTGAAATGACATTGTGTGAGAGATGCGCAGCTATACAAGGTCATTAGAGCTTCGTGCCCTCTTACAGAACTAATGAAAATGTAATATTCTTAAGAGGTTTCTTCCTGCTCCAAATTTGTCACAGATTACAAGACGACCGCTGACCTCCTAATGCAATCTGAGAAGATCATCCTTCAACTTGAGGAAGTAGCAGTTGGTCATAAAACTGTTGGAGTATAAGACTGTGAAAGTACGTAATGAGACAACCAAAAGTCACCGCCGAAGCCTTGCAGAGCTGGGCCTGTGTATGAGCTCGCTCGCAGAAATGACTCTCCTTTAGCATAACTGCGGCTTGACTTGCAAAAATGATCTTTAAAATTGGCAAACATCATATGTAGAAAATGTCTTTGTCCCTCTCTGTACTGCTTTTGTCCACAGGAGCATAAGTTATTAAAATTATAAATGGATTTAGATTTTGAAGTTTTAATATTTGTTAATCAATTGAGCTAAGACTTGCTGATCTTCCCCACCACTGGCCGGACTCGCCAGGTCTGGTATCTGGACTAACTTACTGCAACTTTATATGTGATTCAGTGCAAGCAGGCAGCCGGCATAAGGCTACATCTGCTCTTATCTTGGTAATGGTCGCCTTGCCACGGTCACGGTCGTGGTCTTTAATAGCGGGACGAGGGGAAAGTCATCTGGCACGTGTCGACGGGAGTCAGCGTCAGCCAATGAAAAGGCCATCTGAGGGGAATTAGCATATTGGCATCAGGCCTGGAGACAGGAAGAAGCTGTCAGGGGAGAGAGTCCTAACGACAGGTCACTGTGGACCACTGAACATTACTATAACTCTTCCTCTCTGGCTTTCCTCCACAATCTGCCCTATTCTCTTTTTCCGCTTTCACGTTTTCCTTCTTCTCTGACGCTGTTGTGTCTTAAAAAAAAGCAGCTCACCAGATCCTCCAGCCACAGAGGAGGTTACCGTCATTCTTATCTTTATTCGCCTGTTTTGTTCCACTCTTTTCCACCTAGTGTCCAAAACAGTCTCCCTTCTCCCCTACGCTCCTCCACCCATCTCTCTCTCAGGTCTCCCTCCCTCCCTCCCTCCCTCTCGCTCTCCTTCTCCTTAATAATTGGACACTGATTCACTGATCTGGGGTCAAATTTTATCTGCCCCCTCTGGCTGAAGTGTATTGTCTCCGCGCCGTCCTCGAAGTAAGGTCTTCTGACGCAGCTCGTATCATCTTCAATCTGCCATCTATCTTTATTGGCCCAAATTACTACACCTTATTAGCCATTATTACATTTTACTATCAATTCAAAACAGGTCAACGGTGCAGCCATTCTGGCTTCCTTCCCATCGTTTCTCCTCTCCGACTTCCCCACTTTCTCACTTTCTCTCCGGACCTCGGACCAAAGAAGTTCTCTGGCCGCAAAACTTCCGCAATTTCATAAGAGGTTAAGTGCTTTGCGAGGCGGATGAGTGCCCATATAGGCTTATTTGAATCCTCAATAATAGAGATTAAAGTGAAATGGAAATTAACAAAGTGTGTCATCAGCTCTTCCCCTGAGCGGAGTTTGTACATGGAATTTTAAATCACGTCGCACAATGTCAAAACATAATAATTGGCAGTGATACAGAGGAAAAACTTATAACAAAGGTTTGGTTTACTAAAACAGCCTTGGATACAGGCAGCGTCACATGAAGGCACAGTGTGAAGACGTAACAAAGTACATTTACTCAGGGGTACAATTTTGAGAAACAACTGCTACTGTCTACTTTCAAATATTGTACTTTTTACTCCACTACATCCATTTGGTAACTGTGATTACTTGTAACTTTGCAGATTGCATCAGAGCCAAGGACGTTGTAAGATCTGATAACTGTAAATACTATACTAGAATTTATTCATGTGCTTTTGATACTTAACTACATTTAATCTCAGTCACTTTAAGACTTTTAGTCAAATACGAATGGGTGACTTTAACTTTTAAAGGCGTAATATCTTAAGACGATATTTTTATTTTTACTCATAAAAATAAAAATAATAATCAAAACTTACTTTTAATTGTACTATATTCATTTTGGTCTTTTCAATTTATATAATCAAACAATTAAATCAGCTTAAATACGCATTATGTTATGCTGTAGCATAATTTATGCAGGTCTCAGATTATACTGTGCAAAAACGTATGCTCTACAGTAGGTATGCTAATTCTATGTTAATTATACACGATGCATGATTATTTTATTGTACACCTTTATCACTGTAGGTATATGGCTTCACACACAACTCACAAAAATATAACTGAATAAATCATCAGGAGAGGTTCACACTAACTGAGAGCATTCTTTGAAATGGAGATGGTTTACACAAAAACTAACCCACAGAATCCACAAAGACCAGAGGTCCTTCCCGTCTCACCCACCACACTGAACGCTCTGGAGTAATTCCTCTTACTGAACAAGTTTGAAGTCTCTATTGTGACTTCTTATGATGAAGGAAGGCTAAAAGGTCACTTTTAGCCCTGGGCAGGAGGTTGGAGGGATGAAGTTACAGCTGGCAGGGAAGGAGAGAGATGTAAGGCATCAATTATAATGTACACAAACTCAGGGGGGAGGTTTGGTTTTTAAGTGGATGCTTTGCTTTGCGTTCTTATTTGTGTAGGTCTCGGATGACATAAGCAACAACCACAAGTCAGTTGACCTGCTCATTTTAATAAAGGGAATGATAGACTTTAAATCTGGGTTTGAATAACGTTCTTGTGTTGCATCAAAGTGTTTGGTTAAGGCTTTTGTTGCATGTGAATGAGGAGCATAGAAGACAGACGTTACTGTGAAGACGACACCACTGTGCTAAGGAGTCCTACAAAAGTCTGCACAACGCAAGTTAGGCTGAACAACAAGTCTATATCTGACAACAGCAGTTTGGTTGATGCGCTGACGTATTATTCCCCACAATCAATTACCAAAAAAGAAGCCTACAAAATAAAAACTGTTATTTTACAGAGCTCCAGAACAAAAAAGGTTTTAACACTAATGCACTTGACAGTGGTAGAACATTTGGCAACAATGCACTGTTCTCTCGTTAGCGTTAATTGCAGCTGTGACAGCGGTTAAAGGCAAGGTCCTCCTCTGACTCCCAATCATTTATCTCTCCATTACAGAGAGCACTCTGGGTTTTTATTGGTGTAATAAAGTCGATCTTCACTTCCACAAAAAGCCTCCTGACCCCTGGGTGCTCCTGAGGCCCCCGACTCCTCCCGAATGTATTCATCATCTTCATATTCATTCTTTGTCACACACACACACACACACACACACACACACTGGCACACAGATGGGGATGTTATTTCACACTTACTGTTTAATCACAGTATTAAGAGTCTCATAATAATGAAGCGAGGGGACAGGTGTCTCCACTGAAAGTGTTCTCATCTGTGCGGACTTTAAACTAATTTGACAAACTTCTTTGTTTTACATTTCATTTGTCATCATTTTACAGATGTTATAATGATAATAAAATGAATAATGGTGTACAAAAACAGCAACTATATTCTACTTTTGTCTTAACTGAGACAAACGGAGGTTTGAGCTTGGCCAGCAGTAAATCTAAACCATGAACGCCCTCTTGTGGTTGAACAACTCACATTGCTCAAAGGGTCTTCCACTTCTGGAAGTACGGAGAACAAGACGCCATGAAATATATGTCATTTCTTCACAGGACGAGGGTTAGAAAAAGTTAAAGCAACAACTTTGGATAACTGGCGGTCTTAGATAGAAATAACACCACCTTATAGATTAGCTGATACATTTCAAAAGGGGAAGTGGAGTCTGGAAAGTGAATATGATCTGGATCAAAGCTCAGAGGTAGGAAACTAAAAATAAAATAACCTATTAACATTAATAATCAGAATTCAGTTCCTTTCAAAGTTTAGATTTTAACCAAAGATAATGGCAGAGAGGGTGAGGGAACAAGTCAAATGTGTATTCAATTTAAAAATATTTGATTCTAATATGTGGTATTCCATAATGAGTTCCATCAGTGCCAATAAAAAGACAGAAACTGGATCATTTGAGCTTCTGAAATGTCCTAATGACTGATGAGGATGAATTCATTCTGCAATTAGAGAATACACTCTGTTACGAGTTAATTCAAATCAATAAAGGCAGTCAAACTAATGGATGCTGTACGTCACGTAGGCCTACAATTCTGGCATGAAGTACAGCGACCTCAACATCTGTCGTGTCTGAAATAACATAACAAAGAGGCTTTTTGAACCAACTTTACCATTTTGGTCTCACAGAGATGAGCTTTATTCTTTTAATGCTTGATGAAAATCACAAAATGTGTCCCAGATTACATGAAAATAAATGTGACATTTTTAAAAAGTGATGTGTTTATCAGCACCCACTCACATTTTGACTATAATAAGGGTCAGTGGTGTGTCCGGAATTCAAGCTGTTTAAAGGTCAGCGGTGACGGCGGCGGTGGAGCCGGCTTTAAGGGTCGTGGGTGCCGTCCTAACGCCTGGGGTGCTTCTACTCTTTGAAACGCCTTTGAACAAGAGGTCAACTCTTTTAAAAGCCGATTACACTCTCGTCACCATGACCACAGCAACGCTCACATTATTTGTTTGAATCTAAATTTAATATTGAAAACGGTGTATTATAAATAGTAAAACTCAAAATAAAAATGTTACATTAAATGTGCATATTTTGGGATTTACAGCATCACATTTAATACTTTGCTACTATGACTATGAGTTTAGTGATGATGATGAAAAGCTGACATCACATCCTTGTAGCACGACTAAATGCACATTGTTTCTGATTAACGCTGACCCAGCCTCCAACAGACACCGGGTGATTCAATACACTGTGACTGATGTGGTTGTTCCTGTTGTGTGTATGTGTGTGTGTGTGTGTGTGTGTGTGTGTGTGTGTAGGTGTAAAGCCTGTTGTCTGACGCAGGTGGGGGGAGCAGACCAGTGACGCAGAGCCACACACTCACCTTTAAAATCTGTCAGTGGCACATCCGTCACCCTCACACAGATCCATCCTCCATGCTGGACGCGTCGAGACCTCAGCAGGTGAGAAGAAAATATTCATCATTTCATCTTTTGAAAAAAACTTTAAAATGTGTGTTCTCTTTAAAACATTGCTTAATTATATTTTTCTATTCTTGTTGCATAAAGGGAAAAAAAAAGCTTTGGATTTGTGTGCAGAGACTTTACACTCGCATCATATTAAATCATCCGGAGACGACTATGTGGGTCTTCGGGAAGATCAGAGAGAGCATGGAGAGCATCCCTCTCGAGCTGAGTCGTTACGTGGGAAAGAGCGAGGAGGATATCAACGTCTCTCACAATCTGCACAACAACATCCTCACCCCAGACAAGATCCCGGAGTTCTGCCTGCCCCCTCGGCTTTGTAGGAGAAGCCCTCTGCTGGAAACTCTGACAGCAGAACCTGACCCGCACAGCCAGAACCAGGTAGCCAACAGCAGCCTGATATCGAACACTACGCATGTAAAGGTGAAGGATGTGATGGATGTGATGGATGTGAAGGATGTGAGGACGAAGAATGGTGATGCATCAATGGCTCTGAAGGCTACACAAAAACCTCTGCCATTCTCTGCAGAAGGGTACGGCCTGGTAGGGATATATGAGAGCCCCAACACTCGTAGGAAAGAGTCTTTGTTCCACTCAAAGTGCCCTGTTTACATGTTTGACAGAAACAATCTTACTGCCGCCCCCAGGCTGGCAAGGGAGACAAACCCACCCAAGAAAACTTTATATGGGTTTCTCCCTCTGTTTTTGTCCAAGAGCCTGTCAGAGACAGGAAATACAGACACTGAAACAGCCTCTTCCAGTGACTCCTCCCGCCTCAGTTCCCCAGATAGTGCTAAATCCTCCCCCTACATTCCATCAGGCACCTGCCGTCTGAAAGGAGCAACATCCTGTCCCTCATTAATTGACAGCAGGGAGAGCAGAGGCAGGCGGAAGAGGGCGGGTTTAAGTTTACCAACCTCTCCCAGTTGCCCCCCCAGCTTGGAGGCCAGCTCACTCACCTTAGCCCCGACTGTCCTCTTCCAACTGGACGCTCTGCAGTGCCAGGAGAGGCAGCGCGAGCACATCCTCCCGCTGCAGGGCCGTGGTACGGTGCACCTCCTAGCCGAGCACACCACCTTCTCCACCAACACGTTCTCACCCCTGTTCACAGTCAAAGTCCGCGTGGTGTCCGTGGAAGGCCTTTTGGATGACAGTGAGCGACGATCCCTGAACTGTGCAGTGAGTCTGTGTCTGACCCCCGGGAAGCTACAGCAGCAGCAGAGTGCCACCGTCAGGAACTGCAACAGCCCCGTGTTCAACGAAGACTTCTTCTTCACAGAGCTCAGCAGAGAGGATCTGCTGGAGCTGCAGCTCAGGTTAAAGGTGGTGGATAAACCTGCAGCTGGAACATTGAGGAGAGGGACAATCATCGGAGCGATCACCAAACCACTGCTTCAGTTACTCCCTCTTAAAAAAACTGTAGAAGACTAACTCATTTTTGTGCAATCTGGAAGGAAAGACAGCGCATGATATGTGATAGCTATTAGAATATGTACAAGAAAAGAGTTGAGGAGTGGGACATAATAAAAAGTATAGTTTGTGCAGGCTTTATGTGCATTTGGTAGCCGCTACGTGATTCTCTGGGAAGGTAAGATAACAAAGCAATTAGCAACAGTATTTTAATATGATGTAAAACGTTATTATTTTGTCATACAATGAATAGGCAGAGGATCACGGGCATTTTTATTATATTTCTGAAATTTTTTTTTAAAGCTGCTCAATATTTTTTTATCAACATAATTTGTGGAATCTTTTCTTTCTGTAATTCTGTTTTGGTATAATGAAGTCAGTTCTCTGTAATGCTTTTGTAACAATGATTCTTAAACTGTCATAAAGGTCTGTCAAAGCCAATACAATTCATGACCGAGGCTCTCTGTGTGGTTTTAATAATCAATACTGCCTGACAGAGGGATTCCATCTGCAACTTTTTCATTGAGTTAGTCCAGATACTGTTACACACAATCAATTCAACCACACTGGCTTGCTTGCTAAAAGTGTTCTGTAAAATAAAGTGTTTACATTTTGAAATCACTGAGTCTGTCCTGCTTGTCACACCGCAAAACTGATGTCTCAGCTAATATATTGCAGCTATACCCCTGTCTCATCTGGCCCAGAACTTTACTATTATTGGTAATTCATACATACATTCATATACTGATGGTGGTGGCTGCCGTGCAAAGTGCCGACCAGCACATCAGAAGCAGTTTGGGTTTCAGGATCTTGCTCAAGGACACTTCAACATGCAGATCAGGGGAATCCCCCTTTTTTGTCCCATGTTTCCTTTGTATTTCCCGTTTTTCTTGTCTCCATTCAGAAAAGCCCATAGAAAAGCTAATTTATAGTAGGCCCTTTTCTCCCTTAAATATCTGAACCTGAAATCACTGAAGACCCGAGGACTGAGACCCGAGGACAGAGGTCTGCCTTCTCATAAAAACATGTAAATAAGAGCACTTTGTTAAATGTAACTGCTTTCATACTGTTTGTATTGTGTCACTGTACTGATTGGTTTCATTAATGAGCCATTATAATAAAGATTTTGTATTTGTGGACAAGTTTGACCACATGTTATCGGTTATGAATCAAATATTTCCATAAGTCGGGGTATTTCAGAATGTACTCACCCTAAACTACCTTCTTGCAGCATGGTTGCATGCAGGTACGTCATGACGTCAACGCCCCGCCCACCACAGGACGTCGTAATCTGACGTTGAGGCAAACGAGCCCGAATGTAAACATGGTGACAGTTAGATGAAAGAAACGCCAAAATGGTCTTCGAAAGCGTGGTGGTGGATGTCCTCAACCGGTTTTTAGGGGACTACGTTGTCAACCTTGACAGCTCCCAGCTAAAGCTTGGCATATGGGGAGGTAACTGAACTTGTGTTTGTCATTTTAGTGGACTAGCTCGCTCGCTAGGCTAGCTAGCTAATGCTAAGAGACGTTAGCCACCAGTCGTGTGTGACAGGCTGCCTCAGCTGTCAGTGTCAATTTATCTGTCCCAAAATCGATTTAGGCTGTCCAGTGTGAGCAGGATAGTGCGGCCAAATGCAATTTTATGGATAGATCAATCAGAATGGTTAATTTCTGCTGCAAGTGCCTGTACCTTATTTGCTATTGCAAGGAGTTTCAGTTCGGGGTCACACCCTTTCACACAACCAGGTTATGACTCGCCACATAGTTTCTTAGTAAGACCGTTTTACAAGATCGACCAGATAGTCTGACACTCACATCCCTGCACACTATCCTATAGAATAATCGGATTAGAAGAGAGCTTTCAAAGCCAATGCTAAACATGCACCAACTTGTCACAACTGTTGTTAAGTTAACTAACTAAATCTCAGAGTGAAATCCTTGTCTTTGCCAACTGGCTTTAATGATATATGTGCTCCACTTCCCTGAGTGTCAAATTAAGTCAATAGACAAAGACCAAAGTCCTTCTCTGTGATTTAGACTGTGTTTCTATGAGCCTCATAACACAATGCTAATCTATCTGGTTTATGTACATAGTAACAACAAGGGTTTCTGTCTCCACAGGTGATGCTGTTCTAACAAATCTTGAAATAAAGGAAAATGCCTTGGTAAGTGGCGAATAAATGCGTAACTCAACAAAACTAGTCGGTCAGTGCATACGAGCATTAATGATGGATTTGTGGTACAATAATTTGCATTTCTTTTTTCGCAGAGTCAACTTGACATTCCTTTTAAAGTGAGAGCCGGCCATATAGGTGAGATTGTAGTCACTGTTCCCACATGCCACCTTTCCTTTATTTATGTATTTATTTTACAGAAGAATATATTCTTACTTTGTGTCTCTGTTCATAGGACGGCTGGAGCTAAAGATTCCTTGGAAGAACCTCTACACTCAATCGGTGGAGGCAACACTGGACGGTGTCTATCTGCTCATAGTCCCGACAGCAAGTAAGATCATCACTCATGTCCAGCTAAATGCATAAAACGATTATGACACTCAGGTACTCACAGACATTATAGAGTATATCAATTCCAACCACTTTAGTAGACATATCCAGTGCTGGAAGGATATTCACCTGCTGCACATCAATGTACTGATATTTAGACTCCCTTATTTCATGTGAACCTTTTTTTAAATTCAAAAACACATCAAAACACTTTAATTTAGCATAACGCAAAGCTTTTTCAGTATAGGTAATATCACATCTAGTCTAAAGAATACCCCTTACGAGTAGCCGACACAACACAGTGCAGCACATTAGTCAGACATAGGAGGTCTCTCACTTATTCATGACCCTAATGTACTTGACAACATGATGATAAACAGGAAGCTCAAGCTTAACCCTCTCTCTGCTTAATTGTATTCAGAGCTCCGCAGACGAATAATATCTTTTTTCTACTGGCTCCACTCTTTCCAGGTATAAAGTACGATGCAGAAAAGGAGGAGAAGCAGCTACAGGAGGCTCGTCAAAGGGAACTACAGCGGATAGAAGAGACGAAGCTAAAGGCTGCCGAGCAAGGTCAGACTTCAGCTTTGATTTTAAGGGGACTTTTTTTGCCTCTCAGTAGTAAGTTTTCAACAGGTTTCAAAGATATTGTTCGTTAGAAAATGTGAAGGGTAGCAAAAAAACATGATTGTGTGACGTAAAAGCAGCAAAGTAAAAGAACAGAGATTTTAAACTGTGTGGTTAAGGTTTGTCTGGTTGTGACTTCCTGTGTTGTTCTTGGAGAAGCCAGCAGTTTTCACACTTTATTATCTGTGGTTTAGCGCTGCGGACATGTTTATGAGTGTGCCTCTTGCCCACATCATGTCTGTTCTACTCTGAAATAACTGAAATAACTGTATGAACATCAGTAACTGTCTATCTATGTTTTATCTGTGTTCCTTGATATTGGACTCATGAACATGTCTAAATGCTACATTCAAAGCATTCAAATATTGAGAGAACAAATTCAAATGAGTCTGTCTGATAGGAGTTACAGTTGATATGTCGGCGTCAACAATGCAGCAGCATGTTGGTGCAGTACCCACGCTGCATTGTGAGACCAACAGAGTCCAATAGTCCTTTTAAGCTAAAATGTGGTCAATTACATGTTGAAATAGATTAGATTAGTTAGGCTTTATTTATCCCACAATGGGGAAATTCACTTGTTACAACAGCTCAGGTTTGCAACAAGTACAGGAAATGCAATCAGACAAATACGCATAAAGTCAAATAGAAAATTTACAAAAGTTAAAAAAGTTTCAAGACAAATCTTGATTTTCCTATTTGACAATGGTGTAGTTAATCAGACATGAATATTTAATCAAGTCTATTGTTCTTGTTAATGGCAGTTTACAGTCATTATCAACGATGAGCTGTTGATGGAATGAGCAAGTGTTGCATGTGTTACTGGGGAAGTAGGGAAGAGTGCAAAACAGTCAGCATGTTTAACTGCGGGTGAAAAGACGTAGTACTAGAAATTAAATGACAATGTCAATTTATCTTGAGATGGTATTTTGTGTTTAAAAGCAATGAAAGAACACTTTATTATAAAGTAATCTATGAATTACAGCCGTAATAAACTAGAGACAACTGTTAAAACAAATAAGAACATAACATGCTGTAAGTTAATGAAAGTAGGCGTATGTGGAAGGTCAGCCAGTTGTTATCAGGGAACAGGTCAAAACTTTGGTTCCTACAGCAAAGCTTCAAGAAAGCTGCAGGATCTGGTCTCATATTATTCATATTTGTTGTGTTTGACAGAGAACCCTAATCTGGAAAAGCAGGACACGTTTGTGGAGAAACTTGTCACTCAGGTCATCAAAAACCTGCAGGTCAAGATCTCCAACATCCACGTACGCTATGAAGATGATGTGAGTATTCAAGCTGAGTAACCTTGGTGACGGAACTCAAATTTGTAAAGTAGGCAAAAAAGAGATCAACTTAGCCGTTTTTCTCTCGCGTTTTCCACAGGTCACTAATCCAAACTGTCCTTTGTCTTTTGGAGTGTCACTGAAAAAACTCAGCCTTCAGGTAACACTTCAGAATGTCTCTCCAGTCAGAGTATCCTATGTAACATTCAGCAATCAGTGTGTTCTGAATCAACAATTAATGGGTCAAACTTCAGTAAAAATGTATAAGTGTAAACATTTTAAGTAATCTCAGCGAGGCCCCCTTACCTCACTGCTTGTTTGACCTTACAGACGTCTGATGAGAACTGGAATCCCAGTCTTTTGGATGAGAATTCCAGACTTTTCTTCAAGGTAAGAAATGAAACAATTAAATCTGTTAGCTGCAGCTTTAGTTAAAACCTCTATATTTATATTGTATAGGAAATATAAAATGTATGCTTTGTGCCCCTTCAAGTTAATTGAAAGTTTAATTAACTTGAAAACTTTGAAAACTGTTGGTTCTGTGAAACCAATTTTATCTTTTTGGGCCATAATCCAAATTTTAGAAATCATTGAACACTGTCAGCTGTGTTTCGTCTCTGCTCTCTCAGCTCTGCACTTGTCTAATTGCTTTCTGTTTTCCTTCCTCTCAGTTGGTTCAACTAGACAGCTTGTTTGCCTACTGGAATGTCAACTCAATACTTTTCTCCAATCACAGTGCAGAGGAGGCTTTGGTGAGTCACCCTATAATTAGTGTTTTGCACCTTGTCTCCTGGATTTAGCCATGCCATTGACTTTTTTTTTTGAAAGATACAACGTCATTATTGTGACAAAACAGAACAATCTTTGCTTCGTTTTTTGAGCAGCATAACTGTTTGGAAGTTACAATAAGAAAAGCATTTGTCTCCAATCCTTTTGAAGCTTTTGTTATATTTCTTTTGATGAATGCTGTAAAAAGGCATTCTGCAAATCATTCTGAGATCACTGCAGATTTTGTTAATCATTCATTTTAGTCATCCACAAAGGCTCTTTGTAGAATAGGCCCATTAGGTAGAATGTATGTAAATGTTGTCTTTTGGTTTAGGAAATGAAATCAGATTAAGTCTCATTGAAGCTCTTCTCCCTGTGTCTGTAGCGATGTCTCCAGAGCAGCATGGATATCCACAACTCCCTTACTATCAGCCATGACTTCAGTGAGTGTCACGCTGTCATTTTTTGTTCGCAATTTTTATACTGTTATTAGATAAGCTCACTTAAAAAAAAAATGTCCACACCACCTAATAAAATCCACATACTGCATCACTTGACTCACAGATTTTTGAAAATCTATCCTTGCTAGAGAAAAGAATATTCACAATTTTTTTTGATAATACAGGCTAAATTTGTCCCTATAAAAAACATGCAACCATGCACAGACCCCAGGTTTATAAAAACATGATTGTGCCAAGGTGGACAGTTTGCTTAAAATAATCTATTTCTCGTCGGTTGTCTGCAGTTTTTCGTCCTATCTCAGCGGACGCGAAGCTGCGGATGAATCCCAGGTCAGATATTGACTTCTCCTCTCCGAAAGTGGACCTGATGGTCAATCTCAGTGAGGTGGCTATTGAACTCAACAGACCCCAGGTAGGTGTGTGTGTATGGTGTATAAGCATGCGTATGTATTCTTATGAAAGTTTTTTGGCAGCAAGATGGAGAATCGTTAAATTATGTGTTCAGTGATGATAAATTCTGTCAGTGCTCCATGCCAGTGAGTAATTCTGTGACTTCCTCTCTTTCCAGTACATTAGCATCCTGGAGCTGCTGGGCTCAGTGGATATGATGTCACGGAACCTGCCGTACAGGAAGTACAGACCTGTGGTCCATGTTCACAGGAATGCCCGTATATGGTTAGAAAACACTTTGATTTTTGAAATGCCATTCAGTGACTTTATGCCATATGACATTTTAGCACACTTGCACATGTTGGTATATTTTGCAGGTGGAGGTACGTGATCACAGGCATCTTGGAGGTGGACGTGAAGCCGCGTCTCCACATGTGGTCATGGCAGCACATTCGCCACCACCGGCAGATGGTAAAACGCTACCGAGAACTCTACAAGACCAAAATCACCAGTAAGAAACCCGGCGAGGAGCTGCTCAAGGCACTAGAGGTAGGAAATGGCTGAACTGAACATCTAGTTTCCCACTTTCATCTCTTAAGATCAGCATATTTGAACCACTGACAGTTTTATTCGTCATTAGAGGGGAGGTAACATTTTGTAGTATTTTTATTTCATTGTCGTTTTAGATTAGTAGAAGAAGAAATTTCCCCTCATCAGACTTAATTTCCTGTATTATGTTAAATCAACTTCAAATAGATAGAATTACTAAATTGCTTCTGTATACCAGTGCTATTTGGAATACTGATGTTATTTTCTTAAGTAAAAATCAATTTTTCTTTAGACAATTGAAATCATTGTTGGCAAATGCTTTGACAAATTTAGCCGTCATGCCAATAAGTGTATTAATGAAATTGAAGTAGGGGTTTGTGCGTGCAGCAGCCAAAGCAGGTAGACACGGAAGGGTTTACTTTTGCCTCACCAAATATATAATTCCTATTTGTGCAAACTGAAAATCAGACCTGCTGTTTCTGCTCGATTTTATGCTGGTAAATGCCCCTCCTGTACTCGACCACAGTCACAGTAACCATCAGACATTGTTTATATGAAGTGGAAATGTAATATGATATGCAAGTCATAAATTACAGAGGTATTACCTCCTCAGTATCCTGTCATTTGTTCTTTCCTCTAGCCATAAATACTTACATTACCGTACATAATTACACGTATCCAGTGTTCAGTCCTATAAAAGGATTGATTGAAACGCATTTGAGGTTGATGATGTATTTCAGGGAAATAACCCATTACAGCTTAAGGTCTCTTTCTCTGTCTCTCCGCTCTGTAAGCTTTATATTTTCCTGAAGTGATTAATAATGGACATGTAGTAATTGAAGTATCTCTGCGTGGAGCAGCAAGAAGCTTCTGAAAGCTCTAATCAGGCTGTTTTGTATCTATTCTCAGGAGCGTGAGAAGACCTTGGATATTTTTAACATCACGTTGGCCCGACAGCAGGCTGAGGTGGAGGTAAGCTCTCTCTATATCTCCTTTATTTTGGGCATCTTCACTTTGTATGATTCCTTTGTACTGGATCTGTCACTTAAATTGTAATGTCAGTATTGTCGCTGACAAATTATGTGCTCAACAGTTGTGGTTTGAACTCTTATATCCCCATTATTCCTTTTTTGAGAATGTAATGTGTGTCTCCCCCAACATACCACATATGACCACAGTGGTACAAGACTAAGCACAGAAAGTGCTAACGCTTATCAGCAGTTGCATCTAGCGGTTGAGGTGTTGGTTTGCAATATTTCCCTTTTCCCGCACAGCTGGTTAGAAATTCTGACGTAATCTTGGCTTTCCTGTGCATTTTTTTAACACACCATTACTCGTGCAATATCTTGGTAAGACATTTCGGTGGGTAGCAAAATAGTATTTTGTTTTAAGTGCCAAACAAAGACAGCTGGACTTTCTTGAGGTTCTTGAAGACGCCTCACCTCTCATCAGAAAGGCTCATTCAGTTCTTTAGACAAGAGGTGAAATGTCTCCAAGAACCCTCAAGCAAGTCTGGTTGCCTTTGTTTAGCAATTAGAGTTACCATGACCTGGATGACTGTGAACATTCACAGACAATATTTTGTAATAACTTCAATGTCTTTTTTTTTTTTGTTTCTTGCCCAGGCGAGTAAGGCAGGCCTGTGTATTTACCGTCCGGGGATTAAGATGGAGGAAGAGGAGTCTCAGGGTTGGCTCAGCTGGATGTGGAATTGGGGAGGAGAAGATGAGGCCAAACCTAAAGAGGTCAAGAGTGGAGGTAGGACGTTGTATATGCACAAGTGGCAAACAGGACCAAAGCAAAATTCTCCATTATATCTTTTATAAAGTTAGTTCATGTTTTTCTTACTCATCATGTTCTTTCTATTCCATTTGTTCACTCTTGCCTTGTGTCTCTGTGTCAGGTTTTGATGAGCTATTAACCCCTGCTGAGAAAGCTAAACTCTACACTGCCATTGGATACAGTGACACCGCTGTTAATCCCAACCTGCCAAAGAATGTGAGTCACTTCCCTCCCTGACGCCCAACTGTCAACTTATAATACACTTCCGTTTGGATCTCCATCTCACTTAAACAATATTACTAACATCAAAAATGCAACCTTCTGGATCTGATATATGATTGTTGCTTCTTTATAGTTTGAAGACATGAAGGTCAATTTCCACATGGAGAGGCTGTCTGTGTCCATCAAAGACGACAAAGACAAAAATGAGATCATCAGGCTGACTGTGGGAGAGCTCATGTCCACGCTCACGCAGAGACCTGGAGCACAAGCCATCAAGTTTGTCATAACTTCTTGTTTTTTTTTGGGGGGGGGGGGTCCTCTGTGACTTTAATAGTATAAGTACTGTATGTGTGAAGGCTTGTTCAGACCAAACATTGATGACAAGACGAAAACCGTTTTAGAACGGTGCAGGCGAAAACTGGTGCTGTTGTGTGGACCGCCCTGTGTAGGCTCGACAAAAGCCGCTGATTGCCAGTAGCTGGTTTTAGAACAGAATGCACACCACATGTTTCAACAGCTAAACAGCCCATACCGAAGTCAGCTGGCCAGATGAGGAACAGCCATGTATATGACACGAGCGGTAAAATTTAAATGTACGGCTAAACTTAAACTAAACAACTGCGTTTCCTCTTTACTGTGACTCTCCTCCGCTAGCTTTCTACCACTCGCTCCACCACACACCTTTTCTGTTTTCGCTGTTTCATCAATACTTGAAATGCAACTATAGCAAATAAGTCACTATGCTCATTCATATTTTCAGATGCTACAAATAAAAGCCTGAAAAACCGGCAGTGAGTATGAAAGTGGAGAGGTGTTGTTATGGAGACGATGCGCAGTTGGTGATGACTGGCAGGTTTTCAGAACTACAGCAGATTGCAAGTAGTTGCAAGTGTCAGTTAGTCTCCTCGCAAATCTTTGGTATGGACTGGACTTTGAATAGCGTGGTTTCCAGTGCAAGTTTTTATTTGATTTAACTGAATTTAAAAAAAAAACATTCAGCACAAGCACTTCTGTTTGTGTTTGATTCAAAATTGAATGAACCTTTTGAGTAAATATATTGAAAAAATTGTGCAACTGACATATCATCATTAGAACCTGTAGAAGCAATTGAAAGCACATTCACACCAAATCCCTGTAGGGGAAATCTGTTTCACATGTCTGCCTGCTGAGTCCACTACAAAGTACCTACCTTGTAGCTCATCTTTTATTTATTCAGCAGGGTGGAACAGAGGGGCATGATAATTGCTCCCAGAACTTACAATATATCTCCCGCTTTCTTTTCCTCTTTTCATCAGAATCACAGCCCAGCTTAGTTTGTTTGAAGTCACAGGCCTGGCCAGTGACCGGCATGCACCGACCCTCCTGTCATCGAGGAAGGCAGCCACAGGAGCAGGGACCCCGCTGCTTTGCATCCTGTTTGAGACCAATCCACTGGATGATTGTGCTAACCAGCGGCTTCATGTGGAGTCACAGCCCTTGGAAATCATCTATGATGCTGTGAGTGGCGTCTGTCAGCATGCATGTTTGAGCATGAAAGAAAAAAACAATAGAGGCTACATGTCAAGCATGATCTGTGTTTGTCTGTCCATGTAGATAACGGTGAACAGCATGTCAGCTTTCTTCATGCCGCCCGACGACCTGCAGCTGGACGAGCTCACCAACGCGACCCTCATGAAGCTGGAGCAGTTTAGAGACCGCACAGCCACTGGTCAGTTGTACAAAGATGTACATCTACTACTGCTCTTGATTTCAAGACTGCTCTCAAACCTGTGATGGACAGATGTTTACATTCCTCAGTCCTTGTTTTTTACATGTTTGAAAATGTGTTTACAAACAGCCTGCATGTCTCAGCCACCGGGTCCATTGACTCGTGTTGTTCCTGTTTATTTTCCTGAGACTGATTGTTTCCTGAGATTGTGTGCAGTTTAAAGCTCATGTTTGTTTTTCCAAATGGCTTAATTCACTGTTGCTTATTTGAGTAGCTTCAGCGAGGCTTTATGATATTGATTAAATATTTCTTATTCTTTATGATGAATATTAAGTATGTTACAAACATGATGCTGCATGTAGAACTTCATGTTGACTGATTTGCTAAGATTTGTTTTATCATCCTCATCAATTTTAATAAGCTTTTTTACGTCATGAAAGTCTTTGATCAAAAAGCAGATTGTTTTTCAGGTTATGATTGATAAGCTTGATGCTATTTTGTTTTTCAGGTCTAATGTACGTGATCGAAACACAGAAAGTTCTGGACCTGAAGGTGAATCTGATGGCCTCCTATGTCATCATTCCACAGACCGGCTTTTACAGCGGCACTCAGAACATCGTACTCTTGGATCTTGGACATTTCCAGGTCAGACAGTGCGAAGCTTGACACTGGGATGTTCCTACTTTTAACCACGAAGTATAGATAAATGATTAATGTGGTTCGGAGTTAACAGTGTGACATTTGTAACATGTGAAATCCATTATTCCGTTGCTTTTTCAGATGTCCAGTCAATGCAAGAAGCACCTTCCACAGCTGTCAGTGGGCTCCAGCAACATTGAAGACATCATATCCAGAGCATATGACAGCTTTGACATACAACTAAGCAGCCTGCAGTTCCTTTATAGCAAACCAGGTACAAACAGGCGAGCATGCACCTGTCATGTGTCTGTGGTTTTCTCTCGAAGGCCTGTTTGCTGTACTTTGAATTGCCAAGATATCACACATATTCATTTCTCCAACAAAAATATTTGTATGTGTTTGTTTTGTGTGTGCGTGCAATAAAAAGAAATGTAACATCTCTGTTTGTGTGATAGGTGGCGACTGGAAAATAGCCCGTAAGCAGAAACAGTCACCTCTCCACATCCTAGAGCCAGTCGATCTGAAAGTGGTCTTCAGCAGGGCGATGGTTGTCAAAGACTCCCGCATGGCAAAGTACGTTTTCTTTCCCCTAAAAATGTAGTTATTTTATTTTTCCATGTTGAAGGGGTTAAAGATGCAGTTCAGACTTACGTTAAAGTTCGTATTTTTCTGTGTGTATCTGTACAAATTCATGTTTGCATATGTGTTCCAGGTATAAGATGTCTGGAGAGCTTCCTCTGCTGTCTCTTCGTATATCTGACGATAAACTTCGAAGTGTTCTCGAGCTGGTAGAGAGTATCCCACTGCCTGAGAGCAGACCTGCTGCACAGGGCACTGCTTCATCCTCAGGCAAGGTAAAAACAGCAGGATCGTCCCTGGATTTTCTAAAATGTGGTTCCTGTCTACATTTTGTGTGGATCAGATAAATGTTAAACTGTTGATAAACAGCTGATAAACTGTTTTGGGCAAAATCTGTTGCTGTTGTTACTAGAAACAAGTTTTTACAACTTTGAATGAATGGCCGATTTTTTTTAATAAATTGAGTGAATTAATACGTTTTTTGCTGATGTGGCTCTTGTTCTGGTGATCTCTTTCTCAGCCAAAGCAGTTCACCCCACAGCTCACTCCCAGAAGACCTCTGAACTTGGCTGACCAACGTTCCTCTCTCATTTTCGAGTCTTGTGAGACCATCAGCATCACCTCATTGGGTAATAGCCAATGATAATTGTGCTATATATCCTGTAACACTGTGTGTGCTTATATGATACCAGTTGGGTCATTGTGTGTATTTTTGTTTTTGCCCCCCCTCAGGATCAGAGGAAGATTTGTTTTACGATGCTCCTAGCTCTCCCATTGGCGAACAACCCTTCTTTTCAGATAATCCCATGCCGCTGCGGTACGGAGACCTACACAAACGAAAAAGTATTTTCAAGGAGGACGCTCCAAAGAACATGACTGACCTCGTCCTGACGTTTGAAATCACTGAGGTACAGAGAGTTCCTGTTGAACTAGGTGGCAGACAATCTGTGGTATTGGTGTTGAATTATTCTAACCCATTGTTTCCCTTTTCTCTCTTTATGTCCTCTTCCTCTGTATCGTCTGTGTTCATCTAGTTTTCAGTTCAATTGTGTCGTCTGTCTGGAGATCAGGAGATCCCAGTGCTCCACCTCGACATAGAGGGTCTAGGCACTGAACTGAAACTGCGCACCTTTGACATGACATCCAATACCTACCTACGAGAGATCTGCCTCAAGTGTCCTGAATACATGGGTGAGTAGATGCTTGCAGGATTGTCTCTGACTGCCCTCACTTTGTCTTCAGCCAGTTATGGAGACGTTCCTCATAAGTCAGGTGAGGCTCGGCTACAGTTCTTATACGTCATCTTTTATTTGTTTGCTTCTTGTTTAGATTCTGAAGAGAAGCAGGTTCAGCTGATCACCACTCTGGATAACTCAGAGGTTGACCTGCTCACCCTGGAGTACATTAAAGTACGTGTGATACCATGCTTCAAAATCTACTTGTTTACATTAGTTTCACAAAGTTTTATTATATTGAATGATTATTTTCCAAATGGTGATACGTGGCTTTCTGATTGAGGATTGTATGTCTTCCCTAGGCTGATAAGAACGGCCCTGAATTCAAGTCCCAACACAACAACACAGAGCAGCTCATCAAGGTGAGGGAAACTAACAATTCAAATTCAGATGCTTCTGTGTTCTTCTGTCCTGCTGTATTGGAAAATGTTTTGCATGTTCATGCAGGTTTCACCTATGAACTATTCAGTGCTGGAAAATAATACTAATTACATTTTTAAAATAATGAAAACAATGATACTTGATGCAAAAAAGGCAAAGATACCATTTTCTTCTTCTTCTCTACGAGCCACTAATTTTTAACATTTTGTCATTGCATTCACCATTAGGTGACCTTCTCATCCCTGGATGTCCATCTTCATACAGAGGCTCTGCTCAACACCATGAACTTCCTCAACAACCTCCTTCCTCCATCCACTAAGAAGGAGGGAGGGCAGGAGGAGCTCCCCACCATCCCCGAGGAGGAGGAGGCAGAGGCAGAGAAGGAGGGAGAGAAGAAAGGCGAAGCTATTTTAACCAGGAAAAAAAGTAACTGACCTTTATAATCCCTCTCAGAGTTTCATTAAAGTTCACGCTCCAAAGCCGTCATTCTGTTGTCATCGCCTTTACTACAGGTCTTTAATTACTCACCTCTTCTTTCTCGTTTGCCTTTTTTTTTAACAGGTACAAAGATTTCAAAGTTTGCAGATGTGGTGAATCTACATATCAGAGCTGATCTGCGCTGTCTGAAAGTTTTCATCCGAGGACAGAAAGCCAGGATCTCTGAGATTAGTATTGAAGGTATAGGAGTGTTGATGTCCCACTTTTATGACCATGAAGCTGGAAATGCAAGCAAATGGTTTCTCACTGTCCTGCTTTTCTCAACCATCTAGGTCTGGTTTCTGAGATTCTGATGAAGAAAAAGGAGATGGAGGTTCTGGCCAACTTGAAGAGCATTGTGATCCTGGACTGTGACAAAGATGCGATTTACAAGAAGGTACAGTCAGCGAGGGGCCGTCCTTCAAAATGTGAAAATGCTAATGTAGTTTAACGAAACAAAATTCACTCTGGATAAGAATCATAGCTGTCCAATTAATCTGATTTCTGTTTCCTGTGTGGCTCTGTTCATTTTAATTCTGCTTTCTTGTCCTGATTCACCTCTCAGGCTGTGTCTATAGCGGATAAGGAGGTGTTTTCCTTCCGCATGGTGAACTATACGAATGCAACAGAAGGAGACGCCTATCTGGACATGTCTAAAGTTGACACCTCTGTCGCACTGACTGTGGGATGCATCCAGGTTGTCTTCCTCAACAAGTTTGTCTCCTCCATTCTGGTAAGAATAACACAATCCCTGTCATAATCCAAGACTTTTAACACTTTTATCACCACTCAGTTCACCTGTGTGTTCTGCACCAACTCCTATTAATTTCTCTGCTACACTCCGTTGTTTTCCATTCTGTCTCGCTCTCAGGCATTCATCAATAACTTCCAGGAGGCTAAAGAGGCCCTGGCAGAGGTGACAGTCCAGGCTGCGGAAAAGGCAGCGTCAGGAGTGAAGGAGCTGGCAGAGCGGAGCACTCGGATCGCTCTGAACGTCCACTTCAATGCGCCCGTCATCTTCCTGCCCCAGTCGTCCTCTTCCCTCAATGTCATTGTAGCTGACCTCGGTCTGCTGTCTGTCAAGAACAGCTTCACCAAGAAGCCCTTTAAAAGCGATGTGAAGATCCCGCCTGTTGTGGATATAATGACTGTGAGACTGACCGACCTCAAGATGTACAGGTCAGAGACCAGGGAGGGAATTATAATTAAAAAAGTGGATTAAAAGAAAATATATTACATGTTTACTTGCTGAAAGAAGGTTCTTTGCAAAGCAGTAAAACGTGAACAATTTAGATTTACAATAATCCCATTTTCTCTTGATAACGTCTTTCATTACTCGTGTGTTGTGTGTACTTCCAGGACCACATACATAGATGAAGGTTTTCAGGGAGAGACCCAGCTGCTGAAGCCGGTCAGCCTGGACTTGGAAATCCTGAGAAATCTTTCATCCAACTGGTACCACAGCATACCTGACATAGAGATCATTGCTCATCTTAAGCCCATGAGTGTACGTTTTTTTGATTAGTTTTATTGGATGAATATTTAACTGGCCTACAGATTAGGCTTTTTTAGGATGTTAGAGCTTTTAGAGAGTAATTTTGTAATCTGTCTTTGTGTGTTTGTGTCTGTTCTGATATCTGATCCCAAGACATTATTGCAGTATTGTCAAAAAACTGTGTCTGTTCCCAACAGCTGCTTCTCTGCCAGGATGACATGATAGTGGTCCTGAGGACTCTGAGTGAGAACCTGTCGGAGAAGTCAGATGCAGACCCTCCTCCAGCTCGTCCACCCACCGCTGACCCCTCCTCTGACGCTGGATCTAACAAAGAGTCACAAGGCTCTGGAACCACTGGACCAGCCAGCAGTAAGGGCTCGTGGTTATGCTTGTTTGCATTGTTATGTGTGGTGTTAAACATCAGAAAATCAGATATAAGATACTTAGTCAGCAAATTGATATGTTTTTGTTTGTCCACAAAATGAAAATGGACCATATTTAGCTTAGAGTTTGACACGTACAGGTTTTCCAGGATCATGAAAATGTTGAAATCTGAAAATGTATTTTGAACCCTTGTAACCCAAAACTAATAAATCTTTTAAACATGTGGTTCTGTAGGTAACACAGTGGTGACAGCTGCAGTTGTGGAGACCCAGAAAAACAACAAGCTGAAGAGCACGCTCAAATTGGACTTCAAGTTCGACTCAATGACGCTGGTCTTGTATACTCCTAATGAGAACGTGGTAATTTATACACACACAAACACACGCACTCAAGTCACGTGCATGTGATATGTGAACATATCAAATGAGGCTTGTCTCGCTGTCACAGTCTAACACATTGTTTATGTCATAATGCAGATACAGATGATCGATTCACATGATGAGCAATTGAAGTTAGCAGAGTTTACTCTGGGCACCATCTCCACCTCCGTGCACATGTTCTCCGACAGCTCCATGAAGGCCTCAGTGCGACTAGCCGCCTGCCTCCTTGATGACAAGAGACCCAGAATCAAGATGGTCACCCCAAGGTACTAGAGGTGCACACACGGACAGACAAATTAATACATTCATCAGTACAGATGCACACCTTGATGCACACACATTCAGATGAGCATCATCTATGCACATCCAGACAGAGATGTGTACACCTGCCTGTTAAACCATGAAAAATGTCAACACCCAAAGTGTTAAAGATCCCACAATGGTAACGATCTACAAACCAGCAATATACAGTATGCTAGCTCAAATAACAATATGTCCGGCTTGATTGAATAAATATTCTCATTGCCTGTCCTCAAATGCTGTTGTAGCTTTTGAAAAGAGTGTGAGTGTGATCGTACTTACTGACTGGAAGATGTAAAAGTTGCAATAGTAAGAAAATGGGATGAGCTGTCCCGCCGTGTGTGACATAATTATCATGTCTAAAAATATCATGTAGAGCGAATGTTCTCTGCTGGAGATGATATGATAATAATCACCACTCATTCTCACCACCAGCTCTCTCAGTCCCTGCTTCATGTCCTTCTAACCCCCTTCAATTACATCTTCTCCAGGATGATGGCAATGCGTCCTGGTGCAGAGCAGAACATGATGGTGGAGGTAAACTACCGTCAAGGCCACGATGGCACCACTCTGGACACGGTGGTGCAGGATGTGTACCTGTGTGCCAGCATGGAGTTCCTGCTCACCGTGGCAGATATCTTCCTCAAAGCCACGCAGCATGGTTTTGCTCAAGCGCCACAACCCAAGAGCAGTTCAGGAGCAGGAGATAAAAAGAACATAAACTCCTCTGTCACATCTAAGGAGTCAGGTGAGTTACCCAGATCAGTTTTTATTTAGTTAGATGACTTTTATGTGTCTGTGGTAACATAATGTTTCATATATACTTGTACTTTGTACCCTGTTGTCTTCTGGCCTGGACTGATGTTTTCCTCTGATACTCTCTGCCACTGTCAGCTGCAGCTCCAGCAGTGGTGGCAAAGACAGAGATGAATGTTCTGGTGCGTAACCCAGAGATCGTGTTTGTGGCCGACCTGACGCGTGCTGACGCCCCGGCCCTCGTGATGACCACACAGTGTGAACTACAGATGAAAAGTGGTGCGGAGGGATCACAGATGACTGCCGTTATCAAGGACCTCAAGGTTTGTGTTGTCACTGTAAAGAAATGATGAAAGAATTAAAAAGTTGAATAGCATGCCTCAATAACGAATATAAAATTACCGTTATGGTTGTTATTTTAGGTCGTGGCGTGTCCCTTCTTGAGAGAAGAGGAAAAACAACGTGACCACAGTGCTGCAACCTTGTCAGGTGTTCTTCCAGAGTACTCAAGAGTCCCCAACATCCCCTCAGGCTATGGAGGTCTCCATCAATGCTCTCAGTCTGAAGGTAGCTCTGACCCGAGGGATTCAATCCGTGAAATTAATGGGATCAACTTTACTGCCTTGTGTACTTGATGCATATACAAAAAATGATCATCAGTCAACTTCGGTCATATAGGTTTAAATCTGCTGCGGCTGATGGAAATTGTGGCATCAAATTAAAGCAAACGTTGACACAAACAATGCTAACTGTTTGCAAAAAATAGAAATGCATCTTTTCATCTGTGACATTGGTATCAAATTGTTTTTATCTCTTTACCCAGGTATCTCCAATCATCATCAACACAGTGATCACCATACAGTCAGCACTGACACCCACAGCAGAGACCCCCGAGGAGCTGGATAGTCCTGTTCCTGTGGACCTGTGGGAGAGACGGGGCTGGAAGGAGCTCAAACTCTGGTTCCTAGAAGAGGATGGGGATGAAGACACAGCATCACTGGCCCCGCTGATACCACAGGGAGAGTCACTACAGGTATTTAGCTGCATTGTGACTTATTGTGATACATGATTGCAAGCTATAATATCGTGTTATTTGTGATTTGTTTTGCAACTTTGGTTTCTTTTATATCACACATCGTAGATTTCTTTTCAAGTAGCACTTTATTCTAATTGCATATAAAAGTTATTCCAGTTTGATACATAAGAACATAATGTGTAAATTCATTGGCTTTCATGGCTGCAGGTGACCATCAAATCCATCTGTCTGACTCTGGAGGCTGGAGTGGGACACCGCACGATGCCCATGCTTCTGGCCAAGTCCTCCTTCCATGGAGATGTGAAAAACTGGTCCACACTTATTAACTTACACAGCGAGCTCAACCTGGAGGTAACAGACGCGAGCTCCACATTTCAATGCTGAACTTGATCTCAGAACTATTCACTGTAAAATAGCCCTGTACAGTGTTTGACTTTTGCTCTTATTTTCTGTGTTTTTGATATATTTTGGTCTATTTACTGATGATGATGATAATCTACCATGATATTTCAAAATTTCCAGCTTGTAATGGCCAGACTTCATATGTATGTTGTCTTTTAACTGGGTTTTGCCTTTAGGTTCACTATTACAATGAGATGATGGGAGTGTGGGAACCCCTGCTGGAGCCCTTAGAAGATGATACAAGAGACGGTTTCAGACCGTGGACACTTGAACTGAAGGTACTCATGTATTGTACACAAACACACACATACATAGAGTATACACAGTTTACTCACAGATGTGCTCACACTTTTTAATCTCCTCTAACCAGATGAAGAAGAAACCAATGAAGTACTCGGGCTTGTCAGATGAAGTGGATTACAACGTCCCGGACTATAAGACAATCATTGTCATCAGCAGCAAAGACCAGCTCAACATCACCCTCTCCAAATGTGGACTGGCCATGTTGAGTAACCTGGGCACGGTAAGAGAAGAGCTTTAATCATTTCACCAAGAAGTCTAAGGATGGGCAGTCATCTATAACATTCACGTTTTCACCTTTCCCCAGGCATTTGCAGAGGCTGCTAAACAGACGGCTGAATCTTTCCAGAAGGATGAAGCTCCGTTTGTAGTGAAGAACCGCCTGGGCCTGCCGGTGTCTGTCCGCCACAGTGAGATGTTCTGTCCCATCGGCCAGCAGAGCACCAACCTCACTGTGACGCTGCAGGATGGGGAAACCCTCGGGATGGACTATTCAACCACAACAGACTCTGATCAGTTCACAGCTATGATCTCTTTGAGTGGAAAGGACTACTACATACAGCCTAGTAAGTTAACCTACATTCACAATTATACTGTATATGCACATGAGAGTTAATCATCAGCTGTTGCAATATCACAATTACACATTACTGCCAACCGCCTACATTATACTCAGATTCTGTTTCTGAGTTAGTGTCTCTCTTGAACCAATATGCCTTAAGATCCACACTGATGCACTACATTTCTAGCCAAGAGACAGACATTATAGTAATGTTACAAAGCTACAAAAGAAGAATGTCCAGATACTTGAAGTCGAGTGCGTATGAACTGCTCTTATCCCCCTTGTCCTCCAGCTCCGATGGGCCACACCTCAGCCTGTGTGATCCCCCTGATCAAGGTGGGAAGGGGAATGTACAGTGTAATGCACAAAGACTCAGGAGTCACTCGTTTCCTGGTCTGCCAGATTTACTCTGTGGAGGGCAGCAAGTACATCAAGATCCGCTCTCCTTTCCAGGTACTTCACTAATTATCCTGTACATAATTTTTTTTATACTTATGTTGTTCTTATAAGGAAGAACATATTTCAAAGTGGATTGTATTAATATAAATTGCATTCTCCCTTCAAGATCAAGTAATCCTATCATCCTTAAAGCTAATTAAATAAGTATTAATGTCAATTAGCTAGACGGTTGATTCTTAGGATTAGATTAAAGGATGATAAGCAGAAGTCCCAAGAGGGTTCTCTTGTATGTCTTCTATGTATTAAAGATTAAATCTGAAATACAGGAAAAGAAATCTCTAAGTTTTTCTCTTCTTTCATGCAGATCATCAATCATTTCTCAATCCCGTTCAAAGTTTTTGAAGGAACAACATGTCTGGGTACATCTCTTCCCACTGAGGAGTTCTGTGTGCCTCTGGATTCATATAGGTGAGGACAAACACATTAACACACATCTTTAACAGTCTCCTTTTCTCTTTGTCACAAACATGGCACACGCCTCACCTCACCACATCTCCTCTCTGCTGCCCCCCTCAGGTCCGAGTTGAGCCTTCAGCCGATAACAGAGGATGACGCTGACAGTCAGGGCGAGCAGTTTGAATGCTCAGAGGGCTTCAGTTACGAGGACGTCAGCAACCAGCAGCCCGACGCACACCTCCAGCAGACCTGCCGTCGCCGTGGAGGCGAGGGTGGCGTGCTGATGGTCAACATCGTGCCGGTAAAAGATGCAGTGACGTTCAAACACACCGGAGATGTTGGGGAGAACTTTGATGTGCCCTTTGTGGTGCACCTGTGGCCTTCGATCCTGCTTCGCAACCTGCTGCCTTACCCCATCTCCTACACACTGAAGGTAGGGTGTGTCGGGTAATCTACTACATTGTTGATTGAAAAGGATCATCTGGGGTTTCTTTATTCCAGTGTCAGTGGTTTTTGTTTACATTTGAGACTTGAGAGTTGAGAGCATTAAAATTTGCAGTGCCAATAACCAAATTCATTTCACAGCATCCAAGTAAGCTTTTTGTTTTTTTAACACCACAGCTTGTAAATGCATTGCAGACAGAAAACGAGTCTAAAGAAGAAGATGCTCTAGAAGATGCTATGCTTTGAGAAATAGAAATTGTCCATCATGATGCCCACACACTTTAAAGACATGCAAAGTGCAGAGACCACAGGATGAAGTATAAGCTAAGGATCTTGCCAAAATCTGATTATCCAGATTCACTGTTGTACTTTAGTGTCTCTGTCTACCTGCTGCTCAACAGGACAGTGGAGTCGTCTCCCCTGAGGCCACTCTGAACCCCGGCCACCCTGCCCAGCTTCACACTGCAGTCATCAACCAATCAAAACTCGATCTCCGCCTACTGGACTACTTGGCTCAGGACTGGTCCGCTGAGTACAGGTTTGACTTGTTGATATTTTATTTTACATCATTCTTGTGTACTTGTTGGTCGTAAGTAATAACTAAGAAATCAATAGTTTTTTTTATAGGAGGGCCATCTATAAATATATATATCTATAAATAATCCTTATTATATAAAGGACAAACACAAACTTACACTCGCTTTCTGCAGTTACATTTCTAACCGGAATAAACAAATTATTGTGTCATACAGTCTCAAAAGTGACCAGGAAGAAATCACCTTCATAGTGTTCCAGTCCCTACGAGATGAAGAGGAAGACTACGGTGAAGGGTCTGAGCGGAGGAGGGCTGAGCTGGACATCGCAGTGCATGTTAAATATGACCAGGGACAAACAGAGGTTGCCATCCATTCTCCATATTGGATGCTGAACAAGACAGGCAGGTTGCTGCAGTACAAAGCCGATGATATCCACCGTAAACACCCTCTGGATTATGACAAGCCCCTGCTCTTCTCCTTCAAGCCCCGATACTTCCTGAAAAACAACAAGGTAAGACAGTTTATGATCTCTGGTTTCACAATAAAATTTGTAGAGCCCGACCAGTATATCAGTTGCCAGACATATTTGTATCGGTATATTCGTTGTCAAGAGATTATGATGCAGTTAAAGATGCTTTGGATAATTTCTAATTAATAAATTCCCAGTGCAGTTCACTGTTTCAATGCACTGATATCACTGAAGACTGAGGCCAAGTTGAAATTGGTGTCTTTCCTTGTACTCTTGAGGTTTGAATTCAGTACACAATTCAGTTGGGTATTCTAAATATCCATACCCATAACTTCTTGTTCATAGTTTATATAAATGTGATTCTTCTCCTCCCTCAGGTCCGTCTTATGATCTCAGACAGCGAACTCTCTGATGATTTCTCCCTGGACACAGTTGGAAGCCACGGAGATGTCAAATGTAAAGGCCGATACAAAGATTACCTGGTGAGACTTTGATATTTAAACGTAAATTAATTCAGACATACTCTCACGTTAGCTCTATTTAAAGTGTCAGATGTATGGGATTGGACTTTGAATGACTTTTGTTAGTAACCAAAGCAGGTTTCGTTGTTGCGGTTTTGTTCACTGTCATCTGTGTATTTGTTTGGCGTCTGTCTGACCACAGGTTGGTGTGAAGATTGACGCGAGCAGTTTCAGTCTGACCCGCATTGTGAGCTTCGTGCCGTTTTACATGCTGGTGAACAGAACCAAAAACACAGTCTTCATATGTGAAGAGGGGCAAGACAACTGGACAGAGGCTCAGCCAGAACAGGTCAGGGCCGAAAAGCAGTTACTTCCCTGCACATGCATCTTTTTACAGCCAGTGAATTATACATAAATGCTATAATCATACCTGGATACCTTGACTCTCACTCATATTATTCTTCGGAGATATTCCCAGCTTTAACCTTCTGAAATGTTATAAAAGTGTTATAAATCAGATAGAGTCAGATCACCTTTTACCTTTTTCAAATGCTGATTGGTTAATTGTGTCTCAGATGAAACTCTTACTGTAAAGTGTAAATAAAGCTTTTGTTTATTCCACATTTAGTCAGCTGTTCCCTTCTGGCCCGAGAACGACACCAAGCGGCTAAAGATCAAAGTAGAAGGCTGTTTATTGCCTCCTCAGACTATTGACTTCACACGACCAGAGAAATGCTTGTTGCTGCAACTGGACAACTCTGTAAGTAGACACACACACACAAAGATAAGTGTTTAACTAGTTTATTACACAACCTGTACAATGAGCTTGTTTCTGTCTGTGATAAAAGTTCAGATATGTGTCCTGATCGAATGTACTCACATTGGTTTCAGAGCATTGGAGAAACCCTTATACTATATTCCAGTGTGTGTAGACTGTGATGTGTTTCCTTGCCGCAGGTGGGTGGGATCATTGTGGACGTGAACCTGTCAGAACACTCGGCCACGATCCAATTCTCCGAGTACCACGACGGCGCGGCTCCGTTCCTCATTATCAACCACACAAAAGACCGGATTCTGCAGTTCCATCAGAGGTGAGAGAACAGAACCGAGAGGGAAACCGTTCAGGGGAGGGTGTATTTGTGAAAAAGGCTGGGAATGGCAACGACAAAGGATAGAATTTAGATATTAAAGATGATTAGGATGATGTGTCGCATGGTAGTTGAACAGAGTGGTTAGGTGGGGGCCTCAATAAACTGATTGAGATGCAGTACTGATGAAGACGGGTAGTTCATGAGAAAAGGAATAAAATAAAGTATGGACTGGCACACTGTTTTTTTCCATTCAGTTATCTGAGTGTTAGTTGAACTTGCATAACATTTCCTGCTGCTTTATTTCACACTATTAGAGTGCGTCTTCAGTTTAAATGTTGTCTGTGAATGTTCTTTCAAAGAGTTCACTTTGAATTCTGTTGGGGAGATGCCACACTTCCCTTAAGATGGAGAAGTACACAATCAAGCTTAGAGCTGTGCTGTTCATTCACCTTCTGTTTTTAGCAGGTTTTAATTTAGCCAGCAAAGTAGGATTTCTTCATGCACAACATTGACATCCGTTTCCATTGATTCATTGATATGGATTTTGCATATTTGTTGAATGACAATACTCTTTTCTCTTGTTGCAGCAGCCTTAAACATTTAAGTCGATTATAACTAACAGTGTTTGTTTTTGCTGACAGAGATTTATGTTTTTGTGTTGTGGGTCATGCAGCGCCCGGACAGAAACCTCGTGGGTGGCTGACGAGCTGCTCGACCTCTCCTTCTCAGTGGAGGAGGACAGGTAGAAAAATGTGAAAACTCTCCTGACACACTCTGAACTCAGGGAGGAAAGAATAAGATCAAATGGGGGGAGAAAAAAAAAGGTCACTCTGAAAGTGCTGCATTAATTTTGTTGCTGTCATTCTTTATGTAGGTGCCAAATAACATAACATGTTGAGGGGTAAAAAAAGGAAGTTGAGGTGCCAGATTTCTCATATTGAGGAAAATGTAGACTGTTATAACAATTTACATATAGCATGTGAACGTAAAAAAAGTAGCTTTCTATTTTCTGTCATGCCAGGATAAAACGTGACGGACAGCACAATCCCCATTGAAATACAGTACAGTGATTTATCTAATAAATACACACGAGAGTAAAAGTAAAGAGTAAAATACACGCACAATACACAGTTATTTAAAATGTGTACATTAGCTTTAGGTGCTTTGGTTCGTTTAACGGTTAACTTTTATCGAGGAAGGAAGTTCTGGATGACACCTGGTGGAAAAAATCAAGTACAGCATGAAATCACAAAAAAAAAGATCCAAATATGAGGCGGGCGAGATGGCAGAAACACAGAAATGATGCAGCAGGGGAAAATGAATGAATGAAATGAGAACAGTCACTTCAGTGTGACAGCACACTTGAATTCAGAGTGTGTTCAGATCCAGAGTGCAGGTAAAGATAAGTAGAAGACGACTGCTTCAGCTCTGGTTCTGGTTTGTCTGTGTAATCTGCTCCGTACCCGACACCAGTGAGAAATAAATAATGTACAGGCATCGACACAAACGATATCATATGATATCATTATCATTGTGCCATTTATCATGAGTAACTTATATGTTTCAAAACTTTGTCACTCCGAGGACCAACTATTTTTACCTCTTATTGATCTGCTGGAAATGAACACTGATCCAAAATGTTTCAGGACCATTTCAGTATAGTCAAAAGGAGCAGGTTAGACATCTAAGCCAATGTACTCATTTATTACTATTTTCCTTTGATCTATTATCAAGTGTTAAATCATCTTTACTCGTAGAAACAGTAGTTTTGAATGCTGCTGACTGGATGGGATTCTGCCGGTGGAATCACACCTCCTGCTTCTTCCAGTCGTTCTGTTGCGTTGTATCCTCTTGTTTTTCATCTCCATCTGTAGACTATGGCTTCTTTCATTTTCTTGTGTCCGCTTCGTCTCGTCCGAATCGAGATCGGTATCAAAGTGAATATGCCTAACTCTCAGGGGGAGATATTGGGATAGTGTTTGTTGTCGTACTGTCATATTTCTGTCTGTTTATGGGAACTGTTTGTGTATTCTGTCAGACAGGTACTTTGGATTGGATGCTTGTCATGGCGGTACATTCTTGGTGGCTGGGCTCTGTTATATTGTCCTCTGTTTGACTGTTACACTGTACAGCCGTCTGTCATTATTCGCTTCCTGTCATCTCAAATCTGTCGAATACTACTTCTTTGTCTTTGAGTCGTGCTGAGTGATGTTTCTGATACATACAGTGTGTGTGTGTCTGGTTGGGTTTCATGTGTCTGCAGCTCACAGAAGGAGGCAGAGCAGGAGCAGCTGGAGGCTGGGAAAGCTGTGCACTACACCTGGACCGAACCTACTGGGTCCCGAGAGCTTTGCTGGGCCTGTGGTACTTACAACGGGAAGCTAAAGAGCGAGGAGGTACTGTACCCTACCAGAGACACACCAGTGTTTAGTTTACTAAACAGACATCTTGACTTCTCATCTTTTCAAAAGTAAAGGGGCCTCTGACTTAGTCTGCGTTTAGCATTGAGACAGAATAAAGCTAAATTTGTTACCGCACACATAGACTGTGTCGATATCTCACTCAGAACTTTTACTATGCTCAGATGTTTTTCGTTAATGAAGCCCTGAAGTAAACAAACAAAACACACTGTGTTTTCAATTAAAATCTGTGATAGTAATGGACTGTAACGTAAATAAAGTAAGATAATAATATACACGAGTCTCACTTCAAGTATAGTTACATACTTTCAGGAGAGACCAAATTGATAAATGCCAAATTGTACAGTGTGTGTTGGGTAAGAATGAGTTTTAAAAAGTCTGTAGAAATCGAAGTTGGTTCCATTCATCAATTTCTTCTAGTAATATGACGTCTTTTGCATGTAATGATATTAAATGTCGACACATTTGAACCTTTATTGAGTTTAAGATATAAACACAATTGTTAGATGAAGTAATGAGTTGTTTATTCAAACAGTGTGTGTGTTTGTCTGCTCTGCATCTTCAGGACTTGCGAGTGGACATGAACAATGAGGGAAAACTGTTTGTAATCTCCTTTTATGAAGGTAAAGTACACAGAGCTTCAAATTCAATTCCCAGATCACTTAAATGCATTTTTAATTTTGTTGTTCACAGTCTGATGATCGTCACAACTGCGAGTTCATTGTAATTGCAAGACTGTTGTCATGTGCCAAGAACTCAATGGCTACAACTGTCGAAAAACAACACAAAAAGACAAAAAGGTGCCATATTGATCACAGGATTCAGGTGTAAACTCGTGTTCATCTTTGATTATTTAAATAATGAATCACTGAATCGCTACCAGCTGAAGAGAAACAGTGCTGCAGCTGATCCAGACTTCTAGGGGGACGGGATAACAAGAATTTTTCTCTGGAGATAAATAAAGTCTGCAGTTTGTGTTATTTTGATTTATCGTTGATCCAAAGGTCTCCAGCGCGTTGTGCTGTTCACTGAGGAGCAGCGGATCTACAAGCTGCTCTGTGAGAGCGAGAAGGCGCAGTTGGCCGAGCAGGAAATAATCCTGTCGCTGCAGAACATGGGAGTGTCTCTCATCAACAACAGCAGCAGTCAGGAGGTCTCCTTCATCGGGATTACAAGGTAGATCACCAGCAACATACACATGTGCACACATCTACGCACAAAAACTGGCCAAGCTCAAGCCTATAGGGCAAATGTTCATGTTACGAATATGGCTCAATGTTGTGAAGAAATTACAAGTCAACCTACAGTTCTGATTACTGGAACTAGATCTTAATTTTATACAGCTTTTTGCCTATAAATCATTTCGTCTCCATACTGCAGTAAAATGGATTTTCTGCATGATGTTTGCCCACTCCTGCAGCTACTGTAACATGTCCTGATTTTACACGCCATTTGTTTCTCTTTTCTTGTCACAGCTCTGATGTGGTGTGGGAATTAAAGCCGAAGAAGAAGAATCGATGGAAGACTATGAGCACTAAAGACGCTGAGATGCTGGAGAGCAAATTTAGAGAGTACATTGATTCTGGACCCGTGGACAACGCCATCGTCGACCTGGAGAACAACATGCAGGTTTGAGACTAAATACTGTTTATTCACCTTTCTTGATCTAGGCTGTATTCTTGAATTTAAAAAGTTCCTGCTCCAATAGGTTAATAGATTGTTGATTGATTGATTGATTGATTGATTGATTGATTGTGTGGTGTTTGTAATTGTCCTCCAGGTGTGCTTTACTCCCAATGGCGCGGACATGCAGATGCTTCAGCCGTGCGACGCTCCTCTCAGGAGGCACTTCCTGCCCGGGGTAAAGGTCGAGTACAGCGTCTCGCCCCGGCAGAGCGCCTACCGTGTCCAAATCCACCGCATTCAGGTGAAAAGAAGTTGAAAAAACAAAACAAAAAATAAAACACAACAATGTCTGTCTAGTAACAGCAGTCCTTAGTTGCTTTTTTACATGTCACATGCCTCTTTTTCCGCCCACAGATCCAGAATCAGCTGCCAGGAGCCATCTTCCCCTATGTTTTTTACCCCGTAAAACTGCCAAAGTCTATCACCATGGACGCAGGTCTGTACACGTCCTGTTTAATTTAGCATTACGTGCTGTCAATTTGCAATATATCAGACTTCAATATGGTCTTTTTTGAAATTTTCTACAGAACCCAAACCGCTAACTGACATCAGCATTGTCACCAGAACAGCAGGGCACTCTGACATCTCTCGCATCAAGTAAGAGACTCTTACGTTTCGTGATGCACTGTACTGTGCTTTTGTTCCGCAGGCAGGAGTCAGACTTCAGTTCTGATTCTGATCTGCCCCCTACAATCCAGGTGGCCTGTCGTGTTTAAAATTGCTTTTTATTTTAGCCACATTCTGGCCTCCATTTTCAGCTCTTCTCCGTTCTGCTCCCAAACACTGACGGGGATGTCTTGTCTGTCTCAGGTACTTCAAGGTGTTGATTCAAGAGATGGATCTGAAGCTCGATCTGGGCTTCCTGTACGCCATCCTGGACCTGTTCACGCCTGAGAATGCCAGCATCATGAGCTCAGAACAGGAGGTCAGACAATCACATATTCAAACACAGCTTGCGATGCATTAATATCTACTTGAAGTGTCACTGAGATCCAGTCTGACATTAATGCTTCTGCATATTTGTGCTCAACCTTTTCTTCCAGGTGGAACTCTTTGAGAAGGACATGGAGCATATGATGGCAGAACTAAACAATGTCTCTGCTGCTGACAACTCTCCTATCAGCCTGTATGAGTACTTCCACATCTCCCCCATCAAGGTTTGTACAGAAATAAGATGATAAAGAAATATTAAGCAGCAAACTTCTTAATTTAGTCGCAACAAAACAAGCATGAACAGCATCGAAATCTGTTCGCAAGACACATTAAATATAAGACACATTAGTCATGTTTTTGTTTTTGCAGCTGCACCTGAGTTTCTCTCTGAGTACCGGAGGAGAAGACGGCCTGAAAGAGAAGAGAGACACAGAGCTCATCCCTGTCCAGTCCCTCAACCTGCTGCTGAAGAGCATCGGTGCAACGCTCACCGACGTGCAGGACGTCGTCTTCAAGTACGAACGCATGCAAAGGCCCAAACAAGCAACGCGTAAATCGGCAGCATTCATTCTTGTTTGTGTGATTTTGTTCCCTGCCACTTAACTGATTCTGTCATTTATTTCAGACTGGCCTTCTTTGAGTTGACCTTCCAGTTTTGTACCACTCAGCAGCTACAGTGGGAGGTCATCAGACATTATTCCAAGCAGGTAACACACATGGACACATGCACAGTGACACTGCAGAAGTGGCCAGTGTTTTTCATGTGTGATTTTTTCATGAATGAATGAAAAAAAAAAAAGCAGAATTATACCAAAACCAATCAGGTGCTGGCTACAAGTTGACTTCCCAGTGTCTGTATGTGCATATTTCAGGCTATCAAACAGATGTATGTGCTGGTGCTCGGCCTGGATGTACTCGGAAATCCTTTTGGACTGATCCGAGGACTGTCACAGGGAGTGGAGGCCTTCTTTTATGAGCCTTATCAGGTAAGAATGGAATACTCAATTTAGGGAGAATATTGACTATTCAAGATTTGTATTTTGGAAAAATATTAGCATTAGGTTTATGTTAATATCAACATCAGTGTGGCTGCTTAAAGCCTTCGTGTTTGACTGTTATCTGTGGTTTTGCAGGGAGCCATCCAGGGGCCTGAGGAGTTTGTTGAAGGAATGGCTCTTGGGGTGAAGGCTCTGGTGGGAGGAGCTGTAGGTAAGCACATGGCGGAAACTTATACCTCTTCACACGTGAGAAACCTGAATCTGATTGCTGTGATATATAGATACATAGACACTTTGTTCCTCCTTTTCTTGGGTTTTATTTTATTTTTCTGTATAATATATGAGACCCAAAATCTCTCCCTCCACATTAGGTAATGGGACATGAACGTTTAATGTCAAGTTTATCCTGGCCCCGAAAAATGTGATATCGGGATAATCATCAAAATAATCTCAAAATAACACAACTCACGTTGCTGCTGTAATGCGATGTGGTTTTTAAATTAATTTGCCTTGTCATGGGAACAGAAGATGAAGAGAGAGATAAAAACACTTGGACTAAAAGTAACTATAAAGGCTCTTATCTGCCTTCCAGGTGGAATAGCAGGTGCAGCCTCCCGGATCACAGGCGCCATGGCAAAGGGTGTTGCTGCCATAACGATGGACGAGGAGTACCAGCAGAAGAGACGAGAGACTATGAACAAACAGCCCAGCGGCCTGAGAGAGGGGCTGACCAGGGGTGGAAAGGGATTAGTGTCTGTACGTACTCAAGCTTGTGTTCAAGTGTAAGAATGCAAAGCGATGACCTAAATTAAATTGTCTGCAGCTTCTTGGTCATATTCTCGTGTTTTTGCTTCTGTCAGGGATTCGTCAGTGGGATCACAGGGATTGTCACCAAACCTATTAAAGGTACGTTGAATTGGACCATAAAATCCTACTGATGATTGGTGCTAACATTTTGGATGCGCTTATACTGATACAGCTATTTAATTGTGTGTCCAGCTTTGTGGTGACGTCTGATGTGTTATCTTTGCAGGAGCCCAGAAGGAGGGTGCAGCGGGCTTTTTTAAAGGTGTTGGCAAAGGCCTGGTTGGCGCAGTAGCCAGACCTACAGGAGGCATTATTGACATGGCCAGCAGTACTTTTCAAGGGATCAAGAGGTATGTGATCACATGGATGTGCTGCAGTGTTGATGTGTTTACGTACAGATAGGAGGTGGTTATGTTGAAGGTGTACGCTCAGTGTCTAACCCCAACACAGTGTTAGTTTTGCCAGCTTTACACCAGATGAATACACAGATATGGTAACAGGTGAGGTTTGTCTTGTGTCATTTTTAGGGCAGCGGAGACTTCACAAGATATCGAATCTCTCCGTCCTCCACGCTTCATCCACGAGGATGGTGTCATACGACCATATAAGGAGAGGGAAGGCCTCGGCAGTCAGATGCTCCAGGTAGGACAAAAAAACTCTGCATCATCATCTCTAAGTAGTCGGACCGGAGCAAATGACAGTTTGTTAGTATTTTCCAGCAAAATAAGTTCAGGGAAAACTCTCAGTGATTCTGTCGCCTCTGTGGCTGTGGAGCACATTTACGAGAAATGTAAGAACACCCACAGTTCCAAAGAAAAGATGACTGTTTGCTGAGACATTTAGTGCTCATATGGATGCTTTTACTCACTCAGCATCTGATTACTGCAGCAGTAATTCTGTGCAGTGTTTCTACCTCATGTTGGTAAGCTAAGCCACATCTGGATGCAAATTAAGTCCTCAAGGTTTTTTTTTAGCAAAAATAGTCCCTGCAGCCCTTTGGATAAATATACTGTTGCACCTTGATGTGAATCAGGGCCAGTTTCTCATATTCACAGATTTAAGTGTGGCGTCGAAGTGTTTCGGTTCTGCTTCATTTAAGCTTTAAACTGCGGGTCACTTTTTCTGTGATGGCGTCATCTAGCTGTCGAGCTGGATGGAGTGGGTTGACGTTTCTGCGTATGAGTCTCAGGTCAGAGCTACACCATTTGGCTAGGCTGTAGTGAAGATGTCATGTGTAGGATCCCCCCCTGTTATTTAGGTGACAAATTAAAGTGTCTTAATTACTGAAGGTGTTGAGCCTTGAAATCTGTGTTTAATTTGCTTCTGTATTTAAGTAGCTTTCAGTTGCTTTCCCATTTGTTTTATCAATACATTTTTGACTTACTCAATTTTTAAATCTATTTATGTAATTACGTATTTATCTATGTGTTATCCTGCAAAATGCAAAAATAAATACGTTAATAGATACATTTCAAAATAGATAAATGAAAAAATGAAAGGGGAAAGTAAATAAATAGGGGAGATAATGCAATAAATACATCTTATAAATGAATGGTCGGGTAGTTCAGAGATTTGAAGGACCGAGTTGTTGTGCCGTCAGATTAAGTTAAAATAAACTTTTACTCCCTTGACTAAAACTCAAACCGTCCCTGACGTCGCTGCACACAACACAGTGAGCCTCTCGGGGGTAGAAACGGGCGTTTTAGTTCTCTTTGCTCTGACCTTGACTCTTCTCTCTTGTCGTGTCCACAGAGGAGATTGGCCCACATTGAATGGAGTACAAGTGGCTCAGAGGATGAGCGTGATGCGGAAAAGTGACAGCTGTAGTGTAGCGTTGTTGTTCTGTTTGTAGTCTGTGTTCGAGCCTCACTTTTGAAGGATTTAACAAACCAAAGAAAGGCGTCTGAGTAGTTTAAGAAATTTGTTTTTATGTATTTTATGATTTAATGTGTGTTTTCTTTGTTTTGTGAGTGTCTTACTTTATTTTTTAAATCATCACTCCTGTGTTAGACCTTATTCTTTCTTTTATCATTTTCTCCCCACAAAAGAAATATTTCTTTTGATTTTCAATCATTGTTGAAAAATCCTCACATCATGAAGCTTTTTTGTTTGATTTATCATTCTGTCATTCACAGCCACTATTTCCTGTCCTCTTGTTCTCAATAAAATGTTCACATCTAATCGTCTCTCTGCCATCGTGTCTGTTTCATCCCATCTTTCCTCACCGCCCACAACATCTTCCAGTTTCATCGGAGTGAAGTGTAAAATGCTTTTCGATAGAAACTGTCGTGAAACATCTGAGCATTCATTTTGTTTTTTAGTCGTGTTGCTTGTTTGGATATTCACCTACTTTGTCTCTCCCCTCAGAAAATTGAGAACGGACGTTTTGCCAAGTACAGATACTTTGCTCATGCCAAGGTCAACGACTCTGACTTCCTGATGATCACCAAGAGGTGAGCGTTTGAGACGAGCAGCACGACGCTCCTGAACGCCTGAACTCACCGTATCCCAGATCCAACCCTTGTTGTGTGGTTTCTTTTCCAGGGGAATATTTTTTGTGACCAAAGGCACATTTGGCCAGCTGACCTGTGAGTGGCAGTATCTGTTCGAAGAGTTCACCAAGGAGCCGATGATTGTAGAGAACCGCCGACTTCGCATCGAGGCCAAGGTACGAGACATCTTTGATTAATGATCCAAACCAGAAGATACCTTTAAACCCTCAGAAGACTGCAGATTTGTGCATTAAATGCTCTGTCTTTTATACTGCAGGAGAGAGTGAAGTCTGTCTTCCACGCCAAGGAGTTTGGGAAGATCATAAACTTCAAAACTCCTGAGATCGCCAAGGTGAGTTGACGATTCAGACTAAAAGATGTTCCTGTGTAAATACTGTACGACTGTTATCGCCTGCATCCAGACCGACGTTCTGTGACCAACCTGCAGTCGGAGTTAATAACTCTGCTTCTGTTTTTATTTTCAGTGGGTTCTTGCCAAATTGGAGGACGCGAGAGAGAGTTTACCTAAATACTAACTCGACAAGAAGAGCGAGAAAATGACAAACATGTAAAAGAGAAAATTAAAAAAGAAGAAGAAGAAAACACACACACAGTCAGTGTGTGTCAGTGCCTTTGTTCTCTACTGCATGCTCCTTTTGTTTACCTCCGTGTGTGAGTAGTGGTGCGAACACACAAACGATGCTGTATGTCGACTGTTAATGTGCGTCGGGCGTGAAAGGCTGAGTGAGTCGCGTGTATGTGTGCATGCTAACGGACAGCTCGCTTACATTCATTTAGCACAGAAACTCTGAATACATTTAACCAATCTTTGTCTCTTGCGCACACACACACACACACCGTATAATTGATTTTATAATCATTTATTTCATTGCTTCGCACAATCCGCTTGCTGCTGAAATTGGAGGGTTTTCACTTTTCTAGGCCTTTTAGTTTTCTGCACTCAGTCTAACTCGCGTGGAGTCGCCGACTTCATTCAGTTTCAGTGCCGTAGAACAGCCAGTAAGAGAAAAGGTAGAGAACAGCTTGAATAACACTGAGGCCAAATCAACCATCATTGTTGTAGCACATTTAATGTTGTACAGTGTTAATTTTACCAGATTATATAAAAGGGAAACTAATTTAAACTTTTGAGTATGGCTTTATAACACATGTAACTCGTCTTACTTTTACTCTTCATCTTTTTTTAACACGTTGCTGCAGTTGAAGACTGTTCAGTGTGTGATTTAGAGAGGCATGCTATTTTTATACTTCACTTATCAATTCGCTGTATATTGATCTAAAACAATAAACTGTCTGTATATATATCCACACTCACACAATAGTCCGTTGTGTTACGGTGTTACAGATTGTAATTTTGTGATTTTTATGTTTTTATACCACACGTATGCAATGCCAACGATGTTAACAAGTTATGCAGAGAAAAGTATATTTAATAGAAACGAATGCTAATTATTATGAGCTGCTGTTAATTCCGACATGCTTTTTAAAGGTTTGCTTTTGGTTTGTGGTGCATCGCAGTTTAATGCGACTAAATGTTTCTGTTGCCAGTTAATGTTTGTCATTTTTGTTTTTTGGGGAGCAAAATACACACTGGAGTGGCCTAATGTTTTTTTTTTTTTTTTTCCTGCTCTTTCCGAAAAAATAAAATAAAATATGTGTATTAAATATCGGCGTCATCATCCTTCTTTTGTTGTACCCAGAAGATCCCACGCACACAAACGGCACTCTTCATTAAGTAACTAGGATTGTTTATTCAAAATCACCACACATATACTTTGCATAGCTCATGAGAAGAAAAACAGTTGAGTCGGATTTGTCTTGAAGCACAATGTGGATTATTTACATCTAAAACAAACTCAGTGTGCTGAGTAAATAAGGCACCTTCAGTGTTGTAATGTTCTAAATATCAATATTAAATAACAAAAAACTCTTACAAACAGCAGAAATAGATGAAGGTTCAGAGCATTTCTGATAACTATTGTAAGAATTAGTGAAATATGTAGCCTCCTCGACAGCTCAATGATATTACATCATCATTTTTAAAAATAAATAGTTTTCACATTCTCACTTCTGCGTTAAAGTACCTTTGTCCCTACAGTACATCTCTATAAACGCTATAAAATACACACAATACATAAAAATTACATTCCAGAGAGCAACTTACACACAGTCACATTCTCTTTGGCTTTTACAGGCACAATGACACCAAGGATCTTGTCATTAGTTGCGTAAACAGGGAGGAACTTTGTGTGAAATCCAGTTGTTCTCTGTTTAGACAACCATGATAAATCACTGTAAAGTTTACGTATTACGTATATCTCCTATCGTGGCTCTCCTCGCGTCGTTACGTCTACCCTCTGCCGTCCAGCCGCTCCTCGTCACACCAGGTTGAACTCCTTCAGGTTGTGTCTGAGGATGGTGTCTTTGACGGCCACGAAGACGAAGCGGATGTTTTCCGTGTCCGTGGCGCAGGTGAAGTGAGGGTACAGCGTCTTGTCCTTCTCCGGGTTTTGTTCTTGGTACATTTTCAGGATGAATTCTTGAGCTGCCCCGGGATCCTGCTGCGGTCCTGCAAGTCAAGGTCATTATTTCAGTATGTTGAATGCAACTTAGCGACTGAGTGACATCGCTGGATTTTACGTCGGGAGCCACAAACTTTTTCATGCATGCAGTCGCACTCACCGAGACCTGCAGACACACTTTAATGTCCAGCATTGGTGGAAAGAGTGATGAGAAAAGACATCTAAGCATGTGGCACAGAATATGTGTTTGACCTCGGGATGATTCTCCAAACATAATATCTAACCTGTGAATTCAGGGAAGTACGTGGCTATGTGAGAGTACATGATCTTCTCCTTCAGGATGTCGGTCTTGTTGAGGAAGAGGATGACGGAGGAGCGCTGGAACCAGGGGTAGGTGATGATGGTTTTGAACAGGGCCTTGCTCTCCTCCATTCGGTTCTGGAATTGAATCGTGAAGCGTGAGAAGATGGAACAGCGACGACACATTCAAAGAATGGAGCGGCGACCTGCCCGCCGAGCTGATTCCTCACCTCGTTGTCGCACTCGGCCAGCACCTGGTCGTACTCGCTGAGCGCCACCAGGAAGATGATGGAGGTGACGTTCTCAAAGCAGTGGATCCACTTCCTCCTCTCTGACCTCTGACCCCCCACATCCACCATCCTGCCACGACACCCGATCCCAACAGCGAGAGAAGAGTTACGCAACGTCAAAATTCACCCGCACCTGTCAGACCTGAGCGTTATATCTCACCTGAAGATGACGTTCTCCATGTCGAAGGGGTATTCGATGATACCTGTGGTTGGCACTCGGACTCTGAGGATGTCTTGCAGGTCAGGTAGGTAAGAGGGTTGCGCAATTCGATCCAGGTCCGTGAGATAGCTGATGAAAAGAGGAGAAAATAAGCTCAAGCAGGAAGAGAAATATTGTGATTTGGGGAATTTTGTGGCGATTAAAGAAGACTCTGACCAGGAAGTTAAAACCAATCAGAAACAGAAGTGTTGTGTCCAATCCCTGTAATATAACCCATCTATCTTCAAAAAGAGAGCCTCTAGTCTGGTTGGCCCACCAGATCTTTCCATCTTTGAGCCTTCATACCCAGAGGCCTCTTTAACTCACCTGTCTAAGCTGTCTGTGGTAACTATCTGGCAGAGCTGAGGAGATCAGAATCTCTGCATTCATTCTGTCTAATGCTCACTATTTGGTGGAGTCGGACAGCTGGTACTCCCTGCGTCGGTCGTAGCATTCCTGTATTCCTCCATCGGCCCACAGGCTCCTGATCCCCGTGACGAGGCTTTGTTCTAACTCCTCCACCTTGTCCACCTCCACCTCCAGGACTGCGTTTGCATGGCTCTACGGACAAACAAAGACACGGAGACAAATAGAAAACGGATCCGTCCGACATGTCCACAACGTCCTCTCACTTTGTGGAAAGAAAGTAATGTAATCCTAGAGATTACATCTATATCCTGATATTTTGTCAGCTAAGGAATATTTCTGTCTCTGTCCAGAAACCTGCTTTTGATCAAATGATTTGTTTTCTAATGATCTGCAAGAAATCATTAGAGGAAAGAAAAGGAAATGTGCAGGATTTGAAGATGTATCGTGTGTGCAAATTGTGCACTTTAATGAGTTAATGAGTGTATTTGTTGTGTGGCGTGTTTTATTTATATGATATGAACAGACAAGCTGTGAAAATCAGTTGGAAATGCTGGTTTGCGGCTTTTATACATCTGTAGGCCATGAAACAGTGTTGTTGACGGAAAGCTTTGAATTATTAATTTTACACAATTTGCCTTCACTTTGCATGAGGATAGCCCGTATTAAAGTTTCATTCCTTGCAATTTTCTCATGTAGTTTTGTGTCTAAACAGCAAAACAACATTTTTTACAACATTGAACTGTTCCATGATGATATTTCGAGGGATGAGCTCTCACTGAAAGGCCCGGTTTGACCCTGTCTGTACCTGGTTCTGTGGGTCAGAGAAGGATATACTGAGAGTCTCCATGGCTCGGATCATCGTCTGCATGGACGTGTAAATGTTCTGGTAGACCAGCTTGGCGTAGCTCCTCTTGTCCTCATCTGAGTAACCCCCTCCGTGGATGATCCTCATTTGTTTAATGAAGGTGCTCTTCCCGCTCTCTCCGGTACCTGCAGGGTTAAATCCAATCGTACTGTTTCATACGTGCCGTACTTTTAGTATCATTACGTATTTACATGCAACAAACTGTGTGGGTTTGATAGTTTCATGCTTCTCTCTCACCGGTGTTGGTTGGAACCACTGACAGTCAAACAAGGACACCCACACTTTACACTCTCTCTCCACACACACACACACACACACACACACACACACACACACACACACACACACACACAGCCTGCATGTCACCCCTCCCTCTTCAGTTCTTACAACGCAAGTTCCTAATTTTCTCATTCGGACCACATGACGCTGAATCCATTTGTTTAACAAATGTGTGTGTGTTAACACACCTTGAACATTGGGAGTAGCCTCATTTGTGTGTGGGGGCTTGCACTGTGTGTGTGTGAGGTGTGTGTGTGTGTGTGTGTGTGTGTGTGTGTGTGTGTGTGAGTATATATCTGTCCTCTCAGCAGTGTGGTGTGCTGAGGCTCTGGGTGGCAGCAGCAGCTCTCTGGTTTCCTGGCTGCTTTGCATGGCACCATGAATACTTGCGTCTTTACATCTTAGCAAACAAAGGCTCAGACAAATTGTCTGCATTTGAATGCAGCTTGTTTACAAGTCAAGTTTCTTGAAGACGAGGGGGATTTGGACGAGACGGGCGGGTCAGCTCTGAGACGGAGGCAAATCATGATCCTGCACGCCTGCTGCGTTTGACTTGTTCACCCTTGAGGCCTCAGTCTTTTAGAACTGAGTACATTCTGTTAGATTCATGTACAATTATCACATTAATTATCGTTGTCTGTCTTTAATGTGGCAGATATTTTTTTTAAACCACAGCCCTTTTGGACGCAGAGTGGACTTCTCATCACGTGGTGTTGGTGCTGCTTCACATTCATCACAAAGACTCTAACATCAGACGTTTCTTCCTTTGTTTCCTCTTTTGGTAGTACTCAGTTTGTTTGTTTGTTTGTTTGTTTGTTGTTTTTTACCTGATACATGAATAAAAATGACCAACAGTCGCTTCCAACTTCTTCTTCTACTCACTAATCAACTTATAACTTCAGCTGTTGTTAGCTCAAAACACACACACCTCTGATATCGACCATATTGTTTTGAACATCAGCAAGTGTCTTTTTTCATATTTCTCTGAAAGTTATTTCTCAGTGGACACAGTCAGCCCCAATAAAATGTAAATCCAAATGTATTCCCCGTTAAAAATACTTCATCACCTCCGTGGTTTTGTTCACAGATGTGTCTTGCCCAAAAATCTTTGTTTTCGTTAATTTCTCGGGGAATAATGGATTTACTTGATGAGAAAAAACGGATGTATCTAGTTGGATGATACCAAAAGGGGACTGCTGGGCGGAGGTATGCGCTCTGCTGAGTGTTGTTCTTGTTAAATCAGTATAAACCTAAAGGATCACTCCGCCTATTTTACACAGAAAGATCTTCCTTTTTTTTTGTTCCGTAGGGAGAACTACTCGGCCTGTACAGACTGCTGTATGACGGAGGGTCTGTGATTGGGGACATCTTGACCTGGAGACTCATTTTTGATGGAAAGCCTGCGTCACAAACTTGGGATGTTCAGTTTGGACATTTTCCAGCCAGAGAGGGTCTAACAGATATCTGCTCTGAAGACGCATTATGCTTCTCTTTTGTTGCATGAACCTGTTTATTTGCCTTCATCCCTCAGGTGATAAATACTGACCACAAATGTGGTGCTGTTATCACCTGTCCGACTTTTTTCATGTCTGTTTGTTGGTTAGTTTGTCAGCAAGATTATATGAGAACTACTGAATAGATTACTATGAAACTCAGATGGAGGATGAGCCTCAGCGCCGGAATAGACCCCATTAACTTTTACTGCAGATCCAGAAAAAGGGACAGAACAAAGAATTTCTCAGGGAATAACATCGGATCTTGATGGATAAACTCAGGTGTGTCTCAGTGGCTGGGATCTACGAGCGCAATGTGATGCTGATCCAGTAAAAATCCAGATCCAGCAGATTTAAATCTGCTTTATTTGATATTGCACTAGGCTATATTGAATTATAGGTTGTTGGTGGAGGTATGCGCTCTAATGAGGGCCATCCTGACTGTGTGTCTCTGACTGTTTGTTACTGACTGTTTGTCTCTGACTGTTACTGACTGTTTGTCACTGACTGTTTGTCTCTGACTGTTTGTTATTGACTGTTTGTCTCTGACTGTTACTGACTGTTACTGACTGTTTGTCTCTGACTGTTTGTCTACTGACTGTTTGTCTCTGACTGTTTGTCTCTGACTGTTTGTCTACTGACTGTTTGTTACTGACTGTTTGTCTCTGACTGTTACTGACTGTTTGACTGTCACTGACTGTTTGTTACTGACTGTTTGTCTCTGACTGTTACTGACTGTTTGTGTCTGACTGACTGTTACTGACTGTTTGTCACTGACTGTGTGTTACTGACTGTTTGTCACTGACTGTTTGTTACTGACTGTCACTGACTGTTACTGACTGTTTGTCACTGACTGTTTGTCACTGACTGTTTGTTTCTGACTGTTTGTTACTGACTGTCACTGACTGTTTGTTACTGACTGTTTGTCACTGGCTGTTTGTCTCTGACTGTTTGTCACTGACTGTTTGTCACTGACTGTTACTGACTGTTTGTGTCTGACTGTCTGTCTCTGACCGCTTGTTACTGACTGTTACTGTGTCACTGACTATTTGTCTCTGACTGTTTGTTACTGACTGTTTGTCACTGACTATTTGTCTCTGACTGTCTGTCATTGACTGTTACTGACTGTCATTGACTGTTTCTTACTGACTGTTTGTTACTGACTGTTTGTCAGCTGTTTCAGGCACAGTAAAAAACACAAAAGGTTAAAACAGCTACATGAAACTGACACTGAACTAAAGCGGCTGTAAGCGAGAAATTAATCCCTTTTTTTGCGCCCACAGATCTCCTTCCTGTTTATTTTTCATTCCCAGGGTTACTCAGACAAATAATCAACAACTAATTCTGCATCCCTCTTTGTGAACAAGTCCATGACTGTCTGCTCTCTTTGCATATTTTGTGCTTGCATGAGACTGTTAAAATTCAATACTGATGCTCCAGCTATTCAAATGAGCGAGCCCACACGATGGTTCATGAAAACGCTTGATTCCCGCTTTCTTTCATGCTTTTCACCGTTTGTTCTTTCACTCCTTGTTTTCTCAATGGCGTCTAGTATTTGCACAGAAACTGCGGCTAAACTACACGACCAGCTGACTGAGGAGGCTGAACCTGCAGGTGCTGATCTCTCATCCTGCTTTACTCCCACTCCTCCTCTCCAGTCACGTCCACACTGAGTCACTCTGATAAGATAAATATTTGTCATTGTTAAAGTAAAGTAAACTTGTGTCATCTAATTCTTACAGTACTCTGAGTTACCTGGAAAACCTCACGAGTCATATATACAAAGAGCCACTTCACATGTTGTGTAATTGGGACAGTGGACTTTTATAACTGAATCCTTCTGGTGACCTGTTTAACCTGTTCCTCTTCATCACACTCACTTCTTTCTGCATTTATTCATTCCACATAAATCGCTCTGAGCTTTCCAGGAGCCCTTAAAATCCCCGTCCACATAATCCACATAACACTGACTGTCAACGTTCACCACTTCCTTCAGATCTCATCCATCGTTTCCGCACAGGGAGCCGAGAGAAAAATCCCCCCAACAAATAAAGTGTAGGATACATTAGTGAAGCCGCTGTGGGCAGAAACCTGAGCCTCTCTTTAAGAGAAAGCTCGTTCTCAGAGAGCGGCGGAGGCAGACCTGCAGCTCGCCTCCCGCACGGGTCTGGATTTGCATGACGTTTGCATGAGGTGTGCCCACAGCAGCTAGTTATGGCCTCCAAACACACCGCTGACCGAGGCCTCGACAGTCACTCCCATCCCTGACGTGCAGCCGCACTGCTGCAGTAAAACGGGCTGTGTGCACTCGAGACTCATGGAGGCTCTTCGGACGCCACATGGCAACACCCTGTTTCATCTTTCACTGCATCAGTCCAGTGTGTCACAATCATTACATTATTGATTTATCATGCACGTCTCATCAATATATGTTTATTAATGACGGACACTTTAATATTTCAATGTCTAAATATTCTCGAGAATTAAACGTTTGTCACACTTTCACAGGGTGTATTTTTCAGGGCAGAGTGATGTATTGATATTATATCGTTATCGTGATATCGTCTGAGAGTTTGGATATCGTTATGACGTGATATGGCGTGAAGTGTTGTCTTTCCCTGGTTTTAAAGGCTGCGTTACAGTAAAGCGACGTCATTTTCTGAACTTACCAGACTGATCTTCTTGTTCTTAAACTTGCCTTTCCCCACTTAGTCATTATACAATGTTGTTGCCAAGATTGACATTTGCATATTTGGTCAAAAATATCATGATATCTGATTTTGTCCATATTGCCCAGCCCTGTTGTGCAGCCATTAAGATAATAATACTATTATATTATCATGATATCACTGTTATAATATAAATCTATATATAGGACAATGTATTATCCAACAAAGGTAGCTATGGTAATTTTAATTCCACATTAAACCAAAGTTTTACAAAGTCAGATTATCAACTTTCACAATCATTTTACTAGAACAGAAGGCGATGGTCATTTATGGTGTCATCACTCATTTGAATAGCTGCCCCCTTAACATGTATCACCCCTCATTCAAATAAGAATGCATTCAGCAGCTGACTAACGCATGAGACTTATTCTGAGAACTGATGTGTCCGTAACCCAGCCTTCCTCTCACCGGGGCAGACATGAACGCACAACAGAAAGTTTGAGAACATTATTATAGAACAGAATTACCGCTTTCTTATTCTGACACAGCTGGAGGTGGTGAAACATAATAACCCAACAGAGATGTAATGTTGTAAATGTATATGTTGAATATGGTCCACTGGATCTTTGGATCCCAGAAAAACTATGCATCCTTTCAAATTAAACAATAATAAATAAGAAAAAAAAGCCTGTTCTCAGACCTGCTGAGGAGCCCTTGAGCAAGTCAGTGAGCTGATACCAGGAAGCGTCCACCCTTCTTCACTGTGACATGACAAGCGGAAAAACTAAAGTATCTCTGAGCATCAGAAGCTTCACATTATTAATATCTCCATATATAGACCTGATGCTGCATGTTTTAACACCATGAAACGAAACCATGACATCTCTCCTGTCAGCAACTGGACACTGAATTCATATTTTTCTTAACCCTTTTTTTATCTGTAAAATGAGGTTGGAGTTCATCCCAACAGAAGGCGGGAAAACGCCCTATTTTCTTTAGTCCACCTGGGAGCAAACACAAAGAAATCCTCTAACGCGCAGACGAAGGAGCGAACTTCGGTTTGTGTGCACATTTCGACTTACAACAAGCCAAAATCAGAACACATTGTCATCTTTAACGATCTCTGCATGTTACTATTTGCAGTATTTCTGTTCCAGGTGAGGATCACGTGAGTCTAGCAGACAAAATAACCAAGGTTGAAAACTCTCCACTGTGCGTAAAATCAACGGTGCGGCGGCGGAGCCAGCGCGCACTGACAGACCGCGCGCCATCCGGAGACGAGAGGGAAGAATGAGGAGGAAAGGAAACAAAGAGAACAGTTAAGATACACAACACAGACTTCCTCACACTATCACTGACCCGAGCGCTTGATGCGCACGCACCACAATCCAAAAAACATCTTAAAATATGGAGGAAAGAGATCCAACTTCTGCCGAGTCCTGTCCCACCTGCCATGATACCTGCATGTCCAGGTGTGGCCAGGAAGCAGTGAAGTAACGAGGATATAAACCACAACCAGCCGAAAACAGCTAATTATAACTCCACCAGGGGAACTTTTAGAACAGCTTCGGAAATTTAGTTTGTGGAATTCTGGCCGGAAACTGACAGAAACTGTACAGTCAGCACGCGCCAAGAGTTTCATCCACCTTTCATCACCTTACTTTCATAGTCTATGATTCACCCCAGAAAGTGTCACTTGCTCTTGGATGAGGGGCCACTAAGATGATGCTCACCCAGCAGCAGCAGCTTCAGCTCCCTCCGGGAGTCCTTCTTGTCCCTCCGCAGCTGCTTCTCGATCTCCTCGTTGATCCTCTGGTTCTCTTTGTCCTCCGCCGATACGCAGCAGCCAGCCATCCCTCACGCCAATGAGCCCCTCTGCCGTCAAGGTGAAAGAAATGCTGAAGGCTTCTTGGAGATGTCTGCTCCCTTCTCTCACTTCACGAATTCAGGAAAGGGCGCAGAGCATCTTTTAAAACCCCCTTCTTCCTCTTAATTTGAATTAAATGGCTAAAATATTCCGAAATTCTGCGTTATAGGGGGGAAAGTCCAGAGATCTTTTTTTTTTTTTCGCAGTAAAAAGCTCTGATCTTTTCTGATAAGGTGCTGTGGCTGGTCTGAAGTAGGAGGACACTTGTTCAACTTTATCCAGCCTTTTCGGGAGGGCGTGGCACCGGCTGCAAATAGAAGCAGATAAAATGGGAAGTCAGCATCCAGAGCAGGCAGACTGTGTTGACTTTACCCCACAGAGATCATGCAAACTGAGAACGGTGGAGCAGGTTTTTTATTAAAGACAAAAACGAAACAAAAAAAGCCAGAAAAGTAGGGTCCATGGCACTGGTGCGTAAACTGACGTTTATCACATGGTTGCAGGCTGCAAGTAGCTTTCCTGGCAAGTTTTCACACATCCGACATGTGTCAGAAGGAGCTCAGGGCGTCAAACATCCTCCAAAGTTGCGCAGCGTTGCATGGAAATGGGGAAGTGAAGGATCCTGCCTCAGTGCGATGTCTCCAAACGGCCACAAGGGGGCAGGAAGGCCAGCTGTGAGTGAACGAGTCGTCTAAATGAATTATTTCCTGGCTGGAGTCAGTTTTTTTCACCTTCAACACTTGTGCTCTTGCAGAAGGACAAAGGTTTCTGAGGGGTGTATTCCTTTTGTTGGTTCTGTGCTCATTATCAGTATTATGAACTCAAAAGACAGAAAAAATAAACATGACATGAGGTTATTTAAAATAAGTGCTGATAATAGCACAATAAACATATTAATTGTTGCTTTATATGACACGAGAGAAGACATTTGAGCGCACAGTGAGGCAGTTATTAACCTTAACAAGGCACTGCTTTCATTTTGGTTCCTGTAGATGAAAAAAGCATAGCTGACTGCAAAAAAATGTATAATAAAGTAAGTATTCATCTTAATAAAGCGACCACAAAGGCTCATTAAAGGTTTAACAACATCATAGGTAACAGTATACGTTTTTTATTAATGTTCTTAAGTGTTTTATATGTGATCAAGGTGCTTAACACTTACATCTTTTTATTAATGTCAATATGCATCTTATCAGGACTTTAAGGTCCTTTTAACGTATTAACTCATTCCTATTGCAAAGACCTACAGATCCATGAATGGACAAATGATCAAATGAATGTCTGTAGTCATCAGCAGTCACCTGTTAGCTCATCCAAACATGAAACTTCAGTCATGATCTGCTCACCCTCATGTGGATGATTCATAGTCCACAAAACATTTCTGGAGCGTCACAGCAAAACAGCGTTCTCTGAAACAGCTGAAGCGAGACGTTATTTACACTTTCGACGCACGGTCGAGCCTGTGCACCCATCACAGACGGGGTGCACGCTTTAGGTCAGCAGCTACAGTGAAGATTTTGGCTTTTAAAAGGGTGTAAAGTCTTTGAATTTGGGATCTCTGGGCTTCTGGAGATTCTAATTAAACCAATTCTTCAGTGTTTTTTGCACATTTTATAACAAGTCCACATCTACGTCAGTTGTTCAGCTAAATGTTGCGGTGCTCTTTTTGCTGTGAAGCTCCAGAAATGTTTTGCGAACTACGAACCTTCATCTGACCTTCCGTCGTCCACAAGATAATGACTGAATCTTTCACTTTTGGGTGAATTTATCCTTTAAAAACAAAACAACCACACATTTAAAATACAGAATCCTGTGAGAAGACGAGCAGCTCCACTCCATTCACTTTTAAAGTGAATCAAAACATAAAAAAATGATTCACTGAGAAAGTGATAATGACGAGCAGTAACTCTGAATGTGTGTGTGTGTGTGTGTGTGTGTGTGTGTGTGTTCAGGTAGACAAGTAGAGTTTGTGACTTTTGGCTGCAGCTCACCATAATGAAATAACCACAAGCAGTCTTTCGGCTTTTTCTGTGTAATTTACTCTCTGTTTCTCCACTTTTGTCCTCTTTTTGAACAGTGTTCTCGATACATACATGTTTTTAGAAGTCCAGACTATTCTGCATCATCATGATTGCTCTGCAACAAGAACAACAACAGCAAGACTGAACGTGTCGTCATCAGCAGGAAAACTTAAGTACAAGGATTTCTCATTTCTACCGAGTCGAGCCGAGCTTTTCTCAGCAGGGAATCTGGTTTGTTGGGTTACATCTCAATAAACGTTTTATCTTTAGTGGTGTTAGGAGTTTTAAACCAGGAAGTAAACAAAGCCGGCTCTTTATGTCTTTAGTTTGCGTGTAAAGAACTATAAATGACCAAAGATAACAGAGGACCGAACAACCTCTAAGAGGCAACTTCATCCGTCTTGCTTGGCACTGTGCTCGGGGCACATTCTGCTGAACTTTATAGAGCAACAAGAATCACATCTGTGTTCACTTTGACTTAACTTTCAGTTTGTAAAACAAGTCGGAGTTCAAATACATGTGTGGCACAGACATCTGGAGAAGCGCTGTGCTCACGCTGCGATGCAAGAGCCACAGACTTGAACTCTGATGGGGAGAAGTGATACAGATTCGAAGGCATTGAATTGACTATATTGTAGAAATTATCTCCGAAATGAGAGGAAATAAAAATCAGAGTCGACGTGCTTTTTGAAAAGAAAACATGTCGCTTCATTCAGAAACATGTCGTAGGAGCTTGGGTGTGTGGATACAGGACACATTTCACACAACTGTGACCAGAGTTCATTATAATATTTCAAAACGAGCCATTAAACTTCATATCTTCATGATTTAAAGGCAGAAAAAAGCAGGACAAGATTCATCTGGGACTCGAGTAAAAGCAGTTTATAGAAAGTGAACCGACCCTGCAGTGCTACAATAAATATGATCAGTACACTGTATGTAACGTACTGCTTGGTATTTGAACCGCAGCACAGGTTTCCAGACTGTGTGTGTGTCAGCAAGTCGACACCTGCTTGGAAAATCCAGCCTGATATGACTCACATGTGCTGCCTCGGTGTGATGTCTCTCACCGAGCTCGGAAACAGTCCTCAACACCGGCTCACATTGAGCTGACAGAATCCATTTAGCATCTTTGCCCGGTACAATATCTTCTTTTTCTTTTATGATCTGCTTTAATCATGGTGTAAAAAACATCTGAGATTCTCTGGGCAGTTGTCACACTCCAGGATTTATCACTCCTCGAATCTGAGGCCGGTGGACGGACGCTCTCTGCTCAGCGGGTTTTGATAATCTGAATTATTTAAGCAAGGATTTTCCCCTTTAAGTGTAAATAGCCACTTTACACTTTACACTTTCCTCTGGCGACAAGAGGAGTAACACAGTTTTTATTTCCTTGCTGTTGGTAAGCGGTTATTGTTAAGATCTTAATTCGCTTCGAGTGCGCTGTGAACTGGACTGGGTATTAACTTTTTTTTTTCTGAAGCGGTCGCTGCCTGCCAAAATCAACCGTCCTTGTTAGCAATTTCACCAGCTGGCTGAACTATCTGAAAACAACAGGGCCTCCAGGTGAGGGCTGGTCGCCTGCCAGAGTGGCTGCGAGATGCCGAGCCGGAGCCAAAAACGTCCCAGAAACACTCTGCGGGCGGCTGGTGGCCATTTGGAACGGGGCTGCACGAAACGGTCAAAGAATCCTACTGATGATGATGTTGCATGTTTGTTTTTATACATCTGGAGAAGAAGACGTGTCGGCCAGCGCTACAGTATTTCATTATAACATTGCTTTGTCACACATTTTACCTTTATTAAAAAAAAAAATTACAGCTCCTTGCAATTTAGATAATACTCCGATTGATTGCGCAGACTTAATCTGAAGTCTGGATTGTGACACCTTGCGAACACATGAGGCAGTTAAACGCAGTACAATGCACTGTGGCGTGGGGTTTTTTTCTTTTAAGACATGAATCTGACGCGTCAACGGCGTGAAATCAACAGAAAGGGCGCGTGTTCCGATTACAATTCACTCGTGATGCGTCTGTGATGTCTGGTTTAATCACGTCGTGTCAGCTACATGAGCTACATTTCAAAGTCACAAAAAAAAAACACTCCTCCAGCTGCACAAAAGGGACGTTACCGGCCGCACGAGCTTCACTTCTCATAAAAACACAGCAGGTGCCTTTGCGTGAGACTTCAGAGGCACAGCTTATTCGATAAGGCAATATGTACATGTGAACTGTTAAAGTGTGTTTTCTCTCATGTCGTCACCTCATAAATAAATCCTAAAGTAATACTGTACACTCTAAATCACAATGGAAATTAAGTAAAACATAAAATAACTAAAGCCCCAGTAAATATTCTAAACAGGCCGAATGGTTGAGTTTGCATGTTTGTCAGTCACTTATTAGTCTGACGGCCTCTAAAAATGCTGAATTTCTATCAGGGCGGAGGGTTTTAAAGGCGATGGCGTACCTGTCGACAACACTTCACCTGCCTGTCATCCACCTCGCTCTAAATAAAAGGTGTTTGGCGGAGGGGTTGTGGATTTAAGATGATCAATACTTACTGAGAAGTAACAATGAAACTAAATATAAAAGAATAAGAACCAATGAGCGATGTGATTACAGCTACATGACAAGCGCTCTAATGATTACAATTAGCCCTGTAGATTGGATTCAGTCTGCAGCTTTTTTTCCATATAAAAGTCGATTTAACAGACCGGCTACTATAAGCACTGGCGTACCAATCAATCTGTTTCTGGATAATAATACTCCTCTTTATGCAGTTCTGAAGCTGAACAACGTTTCTCTGCCGAGAGAGAAAAGAAACCAAACAAAAACACAAAATGTACATTCTCCTCTGACGAAAAGGAAACAGAAACAAACGTGTAAATAACATATTCTTTTCTTCCAAAAAAAAAATGAATTAGCCATTAGACATACAATACAATTACATAGATACATATTTTCAATACCGCACATTCAATCTGCCAAAAAAAAAAAGTAATGATTACAAAGCCAACGAAGATGCTGCCATATATATAGAGAGATGTATGTACAATGATTATAGCGTTCATAATTGCACTATGCCTCAATAAATGTAAATTACAGGCTTATGTTCATGGAAAAAAACAAACAAACAAAAAATGTAACGCAACTTTGGAATGAGGAAATCAAAAGGTGCCAATCAGAAACAAGAAGGGCTTGCTTTGGTACAAACTGAACATCGACACTCTTTAACGCCCCTTTTTAATGAAGCGATCGGCCAAATTTATCCTCCACTGCTATTGAACAGTCAAGTCAGCCGGGCTGTGATTGGACGATTATGAAGACACAGCTGAAATGTGACTGGATAGTCCACAGGAAGGGGGTCAGGGGGGTCGGGTTGGACAGTTCGAGCAGTTCAGCGCACTTGGTGGCGTCTTCCTCTCTGCTAACGAACTCTAGCTTCAGTCAGTCCAAGCTGTGTGTGTGTGTGTGTGTGTGTGTGTGTGTGTGTGTGTGTGTGTGTGTGTGTGTGTGTGTGTGTGTTGGGGAGGGCGGCGTCGTCGAATACTTCAGGAGTGGGTCGGTCGATCGGTCAGGAGTCAGTCGGTCTCGGCGCTTCGAGTTGTTTTGGCATTGGCAATAAATACACACGTCACCGTAACAAAAAGCGTTAATGTGGCACAGTTGAACATAATCTTTCAACAACATTGTGTAATAAATTATAACCTCCTCAAACTCTCTTCAGTCTGTGTAAAAGCGAAACCAACACTGTGCGTCCTCCGCCGGGTCGCCTCGGAAAGCTCAGAAAGCATTTTTTTTTTTTAAAGCCAACAATACTGAACTTTAATGGAGAACTGACATGAGACTCGAGCTACTTCCACACAAACATTTGGTGAATCTGCTGTCAGTCACACGTGCTCTACTTACTGGACGGTACCAAAAATGCAACGTAACACTAATGATGATTGAAATCAATACCAAATCGGTATGAAATAATTTAAAAATCACAGTTTTATGCCTATTTATCGAGAGAACTGCCGATCTCTCGTTTAAGGGAAAATGGTCAAGCTGTCGATAACAGAGCGGTTTCATTATTTCCTAGAGGGTAAACAGGTAAACGCCCAGGACCGAGCTTCAGAAGAACCAAACAGAGAAAAAAAACAAGGAATAAAAACCTCTTCTTCTTCTTCTTCTTCTTGTTTATAAAAAGGCAGAAGGCAGGGAGCACATTGCATTTGTTCCAGCTCTGATGGACAAATCAAGCCACCAAAACCTCAAGTGCACAAAGTAGTTTTCTTTCTTTCTCTCATAAAAAAAAACTAAACAAAAACAAAAAAACAGAACTTCACAATGCGCAAAGCCTAGAAATGAGGATCGTTGCTGTTCAGTCAACAGCAAATCCCTCCCCGACCCTTCAGAGTATCTTGCCCCCCGCTCCCTATATTTCATTACCTCCTTCTTAAATAGCAAGATAAAATTGACTCTGCTCGACCCCTCGGGCTCCAAGAGATCAACAAATGGCAAATAAATTAGTATTATGCAACCATTAGATTTTTTTCTTGGATTTTTCTTTTCGTATGTGTGTATATGATGTATCGTTTCACAGATTTGCGTCAGTCAGTGTGTGTCGAGGGGCCTCCCGCCGGGCGGCCCCGCTCCGCTCTACACCAGGTTGTACTCCTTCAGGTTGAGCTGCAGGATGGTGTCTTTGACGGCGGCGAAGACGAAGCGGATGTTCTCCGTGTCGGTGGCGCAGGTGAAGTGAGAGTAGATGATCTTGTCGCTGTCCGGGTTCAGGTCCACGAACATCTTGAGGATGAACTCTCGCCCTGCTTGGGCGTCCCTCTGGGGCCCTGGAGAGGAGAGGACAGCGCTTCATGAACTGACTTGTCAAGAGGGAAGAATTAGCTTTTTCTTCTTATCATTATTATTATTATTATCATACATTATATGTTCTGTAAGTCAAATGTTCTGCTCTGGCTGACATGTGAAAAGTGAGGCTTGGATTGATCTTTGATCTTTCTTCGGGTTCGGTCTTAATTTCTATCATTTTACACATTTTACTTTGGCTTGTGTGGTAAATGAGCAGTCAGGTGATAAGTTTCGATTAGTGCGAGAAAGATGCGAAAATGGATGCTGAGGAGGTCAAACGGAGGCTGACGTTAGTAATGAATGATAAATGACTCATTCTTGACAAAAGGCAAAAGAGCTGTGTGCGTGCGCACATTTGAATAATGTCGGGCTGTAAACGGGTTCGGGCTTTTAAAAAGCTGTCAGTCAAAATGTACTTGTTGGGCTCGGGCCGAATTCTGTCGGGCTCGGGTCTTGTCAGGCCTAACTTTTAAGGCCCGATTACAGCTCTAATATCAAATACTGTGTCATGTATCAGGAATTATCGCAGCTTGACATTTTCAGTATTATCTGTCGGATACGGTTCATCTGAAAGATATATCATGCATTTAAAAAGTGCATTGGTCCAATGTTGTTCTTACCGGCTCAAGAGGAGCAGATTCAGCTGATTGTAATGTGGGTCGCTGCTGTTACTCACCGTCATACTCTGGAAAGTAGTCGACCAGATGAGAGTACATGATCTTCTCCTCCAGCAGGTCCTTCTTGTTGAGGAAGAGGATGACGGAGGAGTTTTGGAACCAGGGGTATGTGATTATTGTCCTGAACAGAGCTTTGCTCTCCTCCATTCGGTTCTACAGAGAGTGTGTGTGAATGTGAATGTGTGTGTGTGTGTGTGTGTGTTTGTGTGAGGAGGGGTGAACAGAGAAACAGAAAAAAGAGAGAGAGAGGGAGCGTTAATCAGTTAATTAAACCGCAGTCTTTCACACTCATTAAGTGCAGATTTTAATAAATGTTTTACGGCACCAGAGGGAGAGCAGTAAATATGAGAGGGAAGGGCGGCCATGTCGACTTCGAGAGTTTAATTTCTCCACTTGCACTTCATTTCGCCGCTTAATTGAACAAAACAACCATTGTGAAAGTGAGCCTCGGCTATCACACCGCCAGCACTGCAGCGTGTGAAGAGGGCCGAGCAGAATATCTCCCGTGTGGTGTAAAAACTGATCTAACGACGTCAGAACACAGCGGACGTGCAGCTGCTCGGTCCTCCGTTTTCTGCAGTTCGATGCAACAAAGGAAGCGAAGGAAGGGAAAACAAACACGGGCTCGTGAACGCACACATACGAACGCACAGCTGCTCATTAACACACTCGACACGACTGCGATGTCCTTTTAAGAAGGAGACGTGGCCCGAGGCGGTATTCAAAACAGCTGGCTGATCATTTACAAATGCTTTCCAAGGGAAAAAAAAAAAGGTGGAGCACGGCCAGGCAGGAGCGGAAATCTGATTTCCATTGTTTTAAATAAGAAATAGCTTCCACGTCAAAGAACAAAAGCTCTTAAATGGGCGAAAATCGTTTATGAAAATGTGAAACGAAAACCACCACGCAGACAATCGTCCCTTAGATTGGTCATTAAATGTGCTTGCTGCGTATTCATCATCGCTCACCTCGTTGTCCGACTCCACCAAAACTTGGTCGTACTCGCTGAGCGCCACCAGGAACATGATGGATGTGACGTTCTCAAAGCAGTGGATCCACTTCCTCCTCTCCGACCTCTGGCCTCCAACGTCCACCATCCTGTCACGGCGAGACAGCAGCAGCATCCAGAAAAAGTGAGAAATCAGTCACCACAAGCACTGAACATGTCGGCAAGCCTTTCTGAATGTAAGACGAGACACGTGATGTCTTGGTTTCTGGGTGTGACTACTTTTTATTTCAGTCTCTGTATCAAACCCAGCGCCAAGTGAACGCTGTTTAAGTGCCGCTTCAACAGAGACGAACAGAAAAGTATCAACAAGCCAGCGGCCTTAACTTCAACACACATCGCTGCATTGCACCTGACGAGGAGCAAAAAATGTTCATCCGGGTGTTGTGTTTTCATCACAGCCAATGGAAGCCAGAACCAATAAATACCTGAGACTCCTGCAGAGTCAACTGATGTGCGAGTAAATGCAAATTATACATATTCGCACTGAAGACAAAAGCCAGATGTTAGAGGCTTTTCTGTCCAGTGTGAAAGAGGTAATAATAACTGGCTCTCTCAAGGCTTTAGGATGGTTAGCTGAGCGGGCTAACCGATAATAAAAGTGTTAATTGATAAAGTTGCTATTCAATTCACTCTAAGGACGAGGATTTGTGTCCTGTTACTGTGGAAAACAGTACAACAAATCTTTATTCACCTGAATATGACACTCTGCAGGTCAAACGGGTATTCAATGATGCCCGTGGTGGGGACTCGAACCCTCAACACATCCTGCTGGGTGGGAAGGTACGCCGGCTCGGCGATCCGGTCCAACGCGTTCAGGTAACTACAGACACACACACACACAAGAAAATGAACGTACGTATTTAGAAAAGTCCTCCCCGATATGTCTCACGATCCTGAGTTCAATTCACTTAAACTCAACTTATTTTCAACTCACTATTTGGTGGAGTCTGAGAGTTGGTATTCCCTCCTTCGGTCGTAGCACTCCTGGATGCCCGGGTCGTTCCATAAGCTCTTGATTGCGTCTACGTGAGGATTCTCCATCACGCTGACCTTTTCTACGTCCACCTCTCTTACAATGTTGGCGTTTCCCTGGAGGGAAGAAGCAAGGAGAGAAACTTACTAAACACCACCAGGCAACAAAGTGAAACTTTTTTTTTTTTTTTAATATCAAAAGACAGTAACGATGAAAGCCAATCAACACACAGGTTACGCAGTCCTAATTATAACTGGCTTATTTTCTCCCTCACATCTCCTATATCCAGAACTTTCCTTACACCTCCAGGCTCAGCATGGACCAAATATCTAAAGCTCAAATCCTGCCGGGCCTATTAAGGGGAAAGTGTGGCCGTCCCAGATTCCCGTTAAAACTCTCCCGAGTCCCATGACACCAGATCAACACGTGCCTGAGTGTTGGAACTCTTTTATTACCATAAATCAGACTGATATCAAACATACTAACGTGACTTTTCTATTGCTCATCTAATCCTCATTTAGTTCCACTTCCTTCACAGTGTAAAGTCACTCAGCATAAAATAAAATCATTCGTGTTACACCTTTTTTTTTATGTGCTGTGACGGATGTGGAGCAAAAAAGTAAACAAGTAAACAATCATACCGGCAAATAACTCAATGCGATGGTTTAAATGTGATTGAGATGTTTAGACTCAGTCATGAAGGGAGTTTTATTTTTAATAGTGCATCTCCTTGTCTCACAGCAGCAACATGGCAGGTTTCAGTTTCACTTCCTTTGTGATGTCAGAGGTCAAAGGTATAACAGTTCCCATTTTAGTCTCATGAGAGCACAGGGACGTTGACTGTATAGTTAGACAGGTGTTCAGGAGTTTCTTTCTTTTTCATTGTCTCATAACTTTGTTGCTTGCTGTACTCAAGTACTTTCATAGCACCCCAGTAGTATTCCAGTAATTTTACACTCAGTTTCTCACACAAAGCCTGAACATGTAAAGACACTGACCCCACAGCAGCCACTGTGATAGTCCAGACATCTGTGTTGGTGTTTTTATTATTATCTAATTATAACCTAATCATTCAGAAGAGAAGAGAAGAGAAGAGAAGAGAAGAGAAGAGAAGAGAAGAGAAGAGAAGAGAAGAGAAGAGAAGAGAAGAGAGAGGGTGAAACTGCTGCCACATTATAAACCCTTTGCTCTCACACACAAACATGGCGATGTGTTACACTGACTGGCTTTTGCGGATGTTAGATGTCAGCCTGGTCGTTTAGTACGTAGCGTGTGTGCAGGGCCGGTTTTTGTCTCCGTTATACAGCACGAGCTGAGAGACAGTAAAGTGCGAGAGAGACGAGATGACGTGCAGCGAAGTCGAGCCACGGTGACCCGGTGAGCTAGCAGACCAGCGTTTGTATTTCCACTTTCTTTTTAACACAAACGGATCACTGCGGCATCGTCTCTCACTCGGCACACTGGAGGGATGTAGTTGGTTTTTTACTGCGTCCAAAGTGGGCGACTCTGTTGGGCTTAAACAGCACATTCAGTTTCACTCTTCGTGAGCACGAGGGAAGCGAAAGCACACGGAGAATGACGGTCCACCACAGTTTCAGAGAGTGCCTGTGCTCGAGTTACATCTGAGCTGTGGTGCCATTTTAAATCTCGTGGTTTACACTGTGTCTTCTCTACTGCACACCTGGTAGACAGGAGATTTGGATTCCCCTTTTTTTTTTTGACGAGTGATGAAATTAATGGGAGCCAACGGCAGATGGTGTATTTGTTGATGTATGTTTACAGAAAGGGCAATGCTAATAAAACATTTATGTCACCTAACCCTCCCCCATTACCATTTTTACCTGTACTTCTTATACACTATCAATAAAATCTACTGCGTCCTAACTCTAACATCCCAACATTACGGCAAGAGATCACACTAAAATCTACTAAGTGATCCATCAACCCCTCCGAACCAAATCTCCACGAAACCTTTCAGTGAACAACAGCGCGCCGCTGGACCGCTGCCAGACAGGCAGGAGCCGAAGCAGAGAGGTCAGCTGTCACCCCTGAAATGGTCTCTGACGGCGGAGACTACTACGCTCCACTTCCTTCCATTTGTCACTCTCGGAGGGAATGAACTGCGAGTAAGAGGTCATTAGTGCGGCTCCCAAAGCTACGACTGCGCCGAGCGACTCACAAGTGAAAAAAAAAAAAAAAAGGAGAATTAGAGAAGACCTGCTGAAGTGAAAGTTGCAGAAAACTCTGTCAAAGTTGGCCTCTGCCGTGCGATTATATGTGCAATGTGTGACGGAGGGCGAGTGTGCTGTAAGGACACAGGAAGTGTGAAAAAGGGGACAGGAAGCGATTATGGATGGCTGCTCCGAATAAGATAGACGGGGCTCTAAAAATATACAACATCTTTCTCTCTTTGTCTCGAATTATAAGTCGGTCGTTATTTCAGCGGAGACATCTGTGCGACAGAACCTCGTTTACCTTGTTGTGCTCATATTTGTAGGGGATCTTGAGCGTTTCCATGGCTCGGATCATTGCCTGCATGGCCGTGAAGATGTTCTGATACACCAGTTTGGTGAAACCCCTTTTGTCCTCGTCTGAGTAGCCGGCGCCGTGGATAATCCTCATCTGTTTGATGAACGTGCTCTTCCCGCTTTCCCCGGTGCCTGAGAAAGTAGACAGGGGGAAAAGAGGACAAATGAGCGGCGTTTATTTATTTTGTAGGTTTTCTTTTAACCAGGCAGCACATTTAATCTCCAGTGTCAGCATCCACGCTCCTTAAATGGACATTTAGTCTTTTATGATTCTTCCTGGAGCCCTACTGGGAGAAAAAAAGGGAACAGAAATCATATTATCACAATGAAACAACTACTTAGCTCATTAGAGTTGAACAACAAGAGGACAGCGTTAAAATTCCTCAAACATGGTGCTAAATCTTGAGTGCAATCAGACAGTGATGCAATAAAAAAAATGTAAGGTGAAGTACTTATAGCACTGTATGTCTGTTTAAGTGCCATTTAAAGGGCTCTAAACATATTTTGATGATAATGTGAATCACTTTGGCTAGCAGGAATTTGTCTGATTTGAGCTGTAAGAAAACACTGATGTGTCTGATTGAAATGCCGTCACTTTAAGGGACAGATGGAGCCAGTGACGTGAGGTATTCCAGGTCTGGAAAGGAATAAAGAGTGGAGCTGGTGGCCAGAAAAACCAAAACAACGAACCACGATAGGCTAAAAGGATCCGTAGAGGTCAGGAAATCTGCAGAATGTGGTGATAATTCTCTGTGGGTTTTCTCCTTATAACAACCCTTAACATATTACACGTTTGATCCATTGTTCCTTGACGGCTTTAAAGTGAAGTTCAAGCAACACAAACCCTGAAAAATGAAGATCTGGCCGTATTTGGGGACGTAAACTACTCTAAAAACATTTTAAAACGTGAATGTGCATGAAGACTTCTCCTGAAAGCTGATTTATGACTCTTTGTACTAATATCCTATCGTGTGCACACACATTTATACACACAGATACACACACATTCACACGTATAATATTATGCGCTGGCTTCTCTGCTCTCGGCCTGTTTGCTTGGTCTGGGGACGGACCAAGAACAACATCTCTCTCCCCTCAGCGGTGACAGGGACTGTTTGGGTGTGAAGAGCCGGGGGTGTAGTTTCTCTTTGGTTCATTGAGAATTCTGGCAGACCCACACGACGGTCTGACTTAACCTCACCGCTAACTCTTGAAAAACTTGGCAGGAAGCAGTGTGTGTGTGTGTGTGTTTTGCATGGCAGTGCCCGAGAGACGTGCTGCATTCCAGTGAGTAACCTACAAAGTCTGGATGTGTTACGCTCCTTTGTACTGTATATTATAAACTCTATTTTCACCAAATTGGCCTCCCTACTGTGGGCCCACAACACAGAGTAAGCACTTAACTAAACCAAGCTACAGGCTATTGCTGAAATACTATAAACTCCACGGAAACAGCTTTTCTTTTGTAGGGTTGCTGACTCAGAAGCCTGAAATGAGCTGGGAAGGTCGTAACAAGGAAACTGGAGTCGGCACAATTACCCCTGAAGTGCTCTTTAGCGAGGCACTTAACCCTTTGGATCATATTTAGACAGTACGTTTTTTGAGTAAATGAACTTATGAGGAAATGCAATCGCCAAAATAAATGTTTGCAGTTGCAGATATGTTGAACATTTGCTTTTGTTGCAACGTTTCTTTTGGTTCAATTTTCAGTTTTATCTTGTGACGACGCTGTGCTTATTCTCTGGTTACGTTACACTTTGCTAGGGTTAGGAAAAGATCATCCCTTGGCTTAAAATACTCGTTTTTGTTGCCACAAACATGGCTGGAAATTGTCCTGCAGTATCCTTAAAAAATATCCAGAGGTGTCACACTTACACATGTTGAGATGCGCTGGTCCCTCATTGAAAATGTCAACTGGTTACATGCTTACATGTGGTCTCTGGCTGTCCAGCCTTCTCGCCTGTAACTCCACTACCATCCCCTCCACCTCCGAATATATAAGTCAGGCAATAAACATATAAAGCAAACGTGATATGACACCCTTTGTAGAAATATCAATATGGTACGTAGCCTATGACACGTGATCGCATCAAAGCTACCATACACACAAAAGCACCAGAATCTATTGTGTGTTTTCTCATACACCTTTTTCTATTTGTTTAGCTAAGGTGGCTTTGAAATATGAAAGTCGTACCCCACAGTCTGTACACACAGATCTCCTTTTTAACAGACCAGTGGAAAGTTTGTACCTGCTCGATCCATTTGATTTTGAATTGGATTCTCTATTGCTCGTTAGGGCTACATGCTAATGCTACAAAAACACTGCCGCATGTCCTTTGGCGTGCTTTCAAATATTCACCTTGCAGCATCAAAGGGTGAGTCGGACCTGTCACCAAGTGTTTTACACCCACACACACACACACACACACACTCTGTCCACCCATTCACATTAACCTCGATGACACACGCTAGTTGTTGCAGACCACAAACAGTGTTGAACAAGAGTTAATGCCTCACAGAGTCCGCCCTAAAAATAGACACATTCAATTTTTTTAAAAAAAAAACAGGCAGAAGTGGAACAGTGAGTAATCTCAAAAACTTAAATTAACTGTGCCAGTGGGTTCTGGATTTTGTACAGGCACAAAGGATCTGAGCTGCTCGTGGCTGTTCAAACAGAGGAAAGAACCCAGCGTCCTCAAACAGGAAGACGCGTGTGAGCGGTTCATAAATTCATCCATTTATGACTATTGATGGCCTCTAATTTCCCCAAGTCTGACCTGATGAATTGATGCTGACAGGGTGCAAAATTAACTTGTTGGTTCACTGGTCAAATGGCTAGTGAATGTTAAAAATCATTACAATTCAGCTTTATATTACATAAAAAATGGCCTGCAATTAATTTCAACGACAGCCGAGTCTGCTTTTAAAGGTTGAGCGTGTGGAGTAAATCCACCCATTCAAGAATGTGTTCCCCATAGATGAAACTTAATTTATAAGCTACTTCCCAACAAGGCTACGGTATTTTGTACGGGCTCCCCAAGGCTCTAAAAAAGAGAAGTCTTTGCAGAATTGTGTGACCAACAGCTGTATTAGTTATAAGAAAAATGATTAAAAAGCTTTGAAATACTGAAAAAAAAAACAATTTCTCCAAAATAATTAAAGATCACTTGACTGCGTCTGCGTCCTAATGGGTCTTCTCTTTTATACCCGTGAGAGACGCTCAAGAAGACAGAGACACAGCGAGGATGAGTAAGTATGAGTGTGTGCTCGCCATTAGAGGCTGCTGAGTCACCTTTCAAACAAATGCAGCGACCCAGGATCTATGCGGGGCGTTTGAGGTCGGTGTGGATGGATCGGCGTTGCACCTGAGGTGAGTGTGTCTGATCTGAGGCCGAGGCCCAGGACTCGAGAACTCAGAAAGAAAAGAGAGAACCCAGACTTCTCTTCTCAACTTAAAGTGGTCGAACAAAGAATAAGCTCATATTCAGGTAATCAAATGGCTCATGTGAATTTACAAGGCTTCTTCCATCAGAAAGGCTGTTTGTTCACAAGACATATCTTCAAGGTTGTATGTTTCAACAGCCCCTGAATGCACCACAACAGTGTCAGCTATGCACAGAACTGACTCAAGAAGAGCGAGACACCACGGAGCAGAGGGAAGGCAAACTTCAGTACCAAATCATCCCGTCTAAATTACAATGTGTCTCTCTAACTACAACCTGTAGCGTCTGTGCAGAGGTCAGATCTGGAAAACACAACAGTATTTACTTCAGATGTTTCCTCCGTCAACACGGATTACTGGACCGTGGTTTTAAACCCTGTATCTCGTCCATTGTTTCGACAGTCCCCAATAGTCTGAAAGTTATTTTCTCTTAAAAATTTTTGTATATTTGGACGTTAGGGCTGCAACGAACCTGGCAATTATTTCCATAATTTCTTGACTGATTGCTCTGGTCTAAAAAGTGCAAAATGCTCACCACTATTTCAGAGAGCCCAAAGTGACATCTTAAAATCGCTTTGTTTGCCCAACCAGCAGTCCAAAACCCAAAGACATTTACTTTAATAAATGACAAAGACAAGCAGCAAATCCTCTGGAACCAGCAACCATTAGACATTTTGTCCTTGATGGAAATATCTCTTAATTTAACTAAACGTTGAAGCTGTAGCGGACGAAGTACATTTACATAACATTTACCTACGGTCGGACACTGCTTGATTCTGATTTGAAAGGGAAAACTAAAGGATTATCAAAATACACATGTTCAGGTATTAATCTGTGGTAAAGCAGTGTCCTGTTGAACTCTTTGGCAGATCAGATCAGTGATGTTCAACAGTCTCTACTGAATGATAAATGATAGAAATGATCTGAGGAGTCGGTTCTGTTTTTTCCTCTTTCATAGAGAAACTCTCTCGTGGGTGTCAAATCGATTCACTGTTAATGGCAAGCGGCCTTGAGGCAGCACCTGCAAATCTCCAGGCAAAACACAAGACAGAGACATGAAGTCGATAAAAAGAAATACCGCAGTGTACCCAGGCTGTGTGTAAGTGTGCTTATCTACATTTTAGACAACTATGCAAGAGCCATGAAAGACCTCAAACATACTGGAGATAATGCTGATGATACTATGACAAGTATTTAACTGCATTAAAGTACGGTATGATGGCCGGTTGTAGTAGAACTGAATCACATTGTGAATTACAGAAATTGTTTGAGGCTTCCCCCCCTTTTTCTGCACTAACTTACTTGGTCACATTCGTTCAAGAATCACATGACATCTTTAGTGCTTCCTCTCACAATTACGACCATGCGTTTGTTGAACACTTGTTAAAAGTCTGCGGCGGACTTTGTTCGGTCGCGGCCTCGATAAAGTTCCCACAGCTTTCATTCGTCTGATATAAGCAGCTGACAGTGATTGGAAAGATCAACACTTTTTCGGCAGATATGCAAAAAATGCGAGAAACGCAAACGTGCCGATGAAACGCGCTGTAGTGCTGCCACGATTTAAGAAACTGCTCAGCTGTGCAGGCCTCGGACAAGCTTAAGCAGATGTTGTGACTATGGAGAGGTCGTTCCACGATCTAAGTTGTTCATAACTGTAACTTCACTTTCAAATCCTCATCCGTCATCCCACTTGTCGATAATTTTCTGCGTTTAAGTTCGTAAAAGGGGGGCAGGCATCATAAACTAGGTCCAATGTTCTCTCGAGGCTTTGAGCCGGGCTGTGCCACTTTTGTAATTGAGCAATTTCGAATCAATTAAATCGAGGGATAATTATTTCATGTTTGACCCTTTTGACTGACAACAGATGTTTAAAACTTCAATGCTGAATAAGTAGGGAGGTCAGATAGATGCGATGAACACACAAAAAGTCAGTCAGAAAGTTCTATGCAGCAATTATACGTCCGGAAATGATGACCAGTAGCCCCGGCTGACGTGTTCAAACAGCTTATTTCGACTGACCCAAAAGTTCAAAACCTAAAGATATTCAATTAACTATCATAAATTACACATTTTTAAAAGTCTCAACTAACAAATGTTCGGAATTCTTTGCTTGAAAAATGACTGAACAGATTACTCCATTGCCAAAATGGGTGCTGAGTCACAGACTAATTGTTTCAGCTCAAAAAATCATAGGTGACAAAAGATGTTCAACAGTATCTAAACAGGGTTGCCCTTAGTGGATATAATGCTAATGCTAAATACTAAAAATCATCTGAGAGAGCCCACACTGTGCATGTATTCTCTCGATAGTTTCCGTTCAGCGTGTTTTCAGTAAACATGTTCCAACGAGGCGAAGCGTTTCTAGTTACAAGTATTGTATTCGTGGTCCAAACAAACATTACACAATCAAGGCATTCATATAAAGGATCGTGAGAATTTGGTAAATTGGCCACAGGATTTAAAATAAAAGTTTCTGTTCGATCCTCCAACACCAACAGTTTTCATACCATCCATGCTTACGGCTGCATCACCAGGCTTCAATATGAAACGGACTGCAGTTTTTCGAATGCTGTCCTGTCTGAAAGTACTAAACCTGAAAGAATTTTGGCATAAACGTACTCACAATTTGTGTATAACATTTTGATATAACGCTGAATTCATGTGCCTATGCTCATATATTGCTATAAGGGATCAATTTCAGCTGGTTCTTACTGAGATTCAGAGTCTTACTGGTGTTCTGCTTCGGCGGACATCGATTTTTACTGGACTTTTCCTGAGTCACCTATCTTAGTGAAGCCTTTAGTATCTCTCATTAACAGGATTTAAACTTCTTCTGTGCCAAACAGCTCTTAAGTCTTACACTTGCAACCCCCCCTTCTCCTCCTCCTCCTCCCGCTGCATCAACTCCTCCACTTTGTGACTCGTTATGTATTCTTGGTGAGCTGCCCAGGTAGAAACCCAGCGTTAATTCTGGAACAGATCCCTTTATCAGTTTACAACACCCTAATGGATATTAGGTGCGCAAGGAGGATGGATGATATGCTTTCGGTGTTTCTTAAACTTGCTCACTTGTTTCTGTTGTATGGGCTTCGGTGTACACAGTCCCTGTGGATGGAAACCAATTAGCAGCCTTGAAAGACTAAAAGTGAATTAAGAGCCAAGATGATTTGTGAAAAAAAACAAAACAAGCGAGGGACATTTTGAAGAATTGAGAAACTTCCAAACTTGACTGGAGAGTTTTGTGCTGGATCCCACAGGACATTAAGCAATTAGTGAGTTTGAAAAACCCAATAATACGCTGATAGCATGTGGGTTAATGAAGCCACGTAGAGCGCGTACAGCTTTTCTCCAGTTAACTCTGTGGTGGAGTCTGTATGAAATGTACACCACTGGGGGGAAGAAAATATGTACATTCACTCAATATCTATACTTCAGCTGAATTTTTCACCTTGGCTGCTACTTTATGCTACTACCACACTCAGTTCAGAAGAAATACTCTACTTCTTTCTCCACTGCATCTACCTGAGAACTTTATTCACTGCAGATTTAGTTTATTAATACAAAATCTAATCAACAAATACATTATCATGTATTATTATGCATGAAGATATGACCGTATTGATCCAAGTGGGGAAGCTTCCCTGCAGATAAACTACATGAAACAGTCAGACCACTTTACCAGCTTCAATGTTGAAGCAATGAACACATCAATGCATCAATAATTCAGTAGTGATATCACGTACATTGTTCTGAAATGCCGCTCTCCGTAAGGACTGCTTTCACTTTCGGTACTTTAATTATATTTTGATGATGATACTTTTGCACTTTTTTTAACGTGAAACTCGTATTTTCTACGCTGCATCTTCCACCTCGGATATACAAACAAATGCATTCACTGTGAATCCACGGCTATGTGTATAGGCTCATATCTTAAATGAGCTCTAGTCTCGCTGCAGTCTAGGCACTACGGCCCAACAGCCCTCTTTAATTTTATCAAGCCCAATCTGAAATCAAACTTGACAGCTCACTCTAAATTCTGAACCACCCATAACTGCTTAACCATAATTTAAGTTTCAGCAACGCATCAAAATTGTACTCAATCATAGATGACAGACGTCTGAAAACGGCCAATTCTTTGCTCCATCAAGAGAATTATTCCCTCAGATATTAACAAAAAAAGTCACAATGGTAAAGAAAGTGAGGAAAAATTCTGTGATGGAGACCCAGACTCCATCCAAGTTTCGTGGAAATCTGTTCTGTAGTTTTTGCGTAATCCATCTGACAAACCAACCAACTAACCAACAAACGGACACTCTCAGTCGAGGTGACTATCTTATAAGCTCAGACATGCACATGTTGGTAGGTGCGCTTCTTCTTCCCATGACCGTCTGTGTCCTGATTTGGCCCGGACCATATTCTTACCACATTTCATATCTATACACCATTCAGCCTCTAGATGACTTAAGTTGTCCCTTCAATAATTCATGACGGCAGCACACAGCAGACAACCATCTAACCCTCTGCCAACAACTATCCTCACGAGTGCTTCACAGACAGAGAGTCTTAGCAGTGTGTTAAATGTTACCAGAAAATTCATAAAAGTTATACGTGTTTGTTGGAGAAAAATCACCCTTGTAAATCCCTCATTACAGGAAACTTTTTTTACCCTGAGACTTAATGGACTGCATCTCCACTACAACTGGATACTCAGAGACATTAATTGTTGGCATCCTGTCATTAAAGGCGTGCTACGAAACCACTCTGAAATATAATAGCCTGGACTGAGAGGACGGACTGATAAGCAGCCGCCGCACAAAATAAATAAATATTGAACATGAGTCATAGTCGTTAATTCTTCAGTTTGAATCGTGTGAGTAATCTTTGGATAAATACCATACTGTGTCTTGTGAGTAGCACTGTTACGTCCTCAAACTTCCATCGCCTTTTTGGTTGGGGTCATTGGCCGTTTACGTGTTTTTTACATAATGGGCGAATTGTTGGGTATTAAAACAGATTAGAGGGCAACAACAACGCAGTCATTTGTCCGTAGTTAACAGGGGCGGCGGTGGCCGGCTCCTTCAAATCCCGTTAAGGGGGGATTCATGTCAGGATTTTGTGCTAACAGGAGGGCAAGAGGGGAAACGTTCTCCTTCAGCCTCTCATAAACCCGACATGCCTTCGCCAACAAGCAGGCTAGACGGCGTGATCTCAAAGCCCGGGCCTTCACCGCCACCGTCTCCACCGAGGAACTGAAGAGAGAGGAGGGCACTGGATCGGGAAGAGAGGTTTTTTTTCTTCTGGCACCACTCACCGCGGTCATCACAACTAATGGGCTTTTTGTTGAAAATCTAATTAAAAACGGGATGGTGAGTAGATGACTTGTTTTTCCTCAGATGTCTCCAGTATGACTAATACTTCTCGACAGGATTGCAACACCCCCCTCCACCCTCTCCACCCTCACGTCTAACAACCCCACACTGTAAACATGCACAGGTACTCCACGTCCGTGACATTTACACACCTTTTTAAGATGTTGTGATATTTTAGGTTTAGGTGTTGATACTCTTTTTGTTTGGAATGATTTAAATGTATATAAAAACGGTGGGTCCATGAACAAACCATCACACGTGGACATCTTCAGTGACGATCTGGCTGCTGTGACCGATACATCTCTTAATTTATCATTTTATAGCCCTGTTTATGATGTGAATTACAGTGCATTATCCATGGCTGCCTGAGCATCAGTGACCAAGGGTTGCTGGATGTTTTGCTTTCATCGAGAGCATTTAGCGAAAGAAAATCTGACAAAGTCTCTTAAAGAGAACAACTCACTGGTTTCTTTTTCAGAAAAATCTACATTTTTTAAAAATACTACACAGTATACTACTAATACCACACTGTATTGTGAAGTTCTGGGGAGTTTAAACCAACACAAGGTTTTCCAGAACATTCTGCCTTATCTTTCATCTTTCTGGTCTGGAAAACTGCTCCAGACTAATCCAGGTTTTTCCAGGGCGCGTGGGAACCCCCTCTCCAATGATGGGGAACCTGGCCCTGACACCTGCCATATAATCATTGCCAGGGCTGTGCGTTAAGCCTAGATCACTCGCAATAAAAAACGCTAGACTTTGGCCCAGCTGATATGTGACACACCACCTGGATGGGCTCCCTCCCTCCAGCTGGGGGGCCAGCATGGCCACCACAGAGGTCGACCCCGGTGAGCATTTGTTTAACTGGTTGTTATTCAAAACAGGTGTGTTTCCTGCCACGGGCCTGACCGGGCAGGCATCTCCTCCCTCCGCCGACCTGCCAATCTGTGCGCTCCACTCACAACACCGACATGTTTGCAGCCACCCACTCCCCCCCAACTTCACTCAGGTGGGAAGTCCCACTAATAGACCCCCACCTCCGTCTACCTTCCCCACCCCTTACCCGACATAGGTATTTCTGGAGAGAGGAATTTGGGCTCTGCATCCCTCCCCTCCCCTCTCCTCTCCCTCCCTCCCTCCCCCCTTCCCCGGGTCGAGCTTACCGAGAAGCAACAGTTTCAGTTCCCGGCGTGAGTCCCTCTTATCCCGGCGGAGCTGCCTGTCGATCTCGTCGTTGATCCGCCTGGCTTCTTTCGCCTCCTCGCTGAGGCAACACGCCATTATGGATTCCAGGGTCATTCTCGCTCCTCTTTCACCCTCCTTCCCCCCTTAAATATAAACACTCACTTTTCTGCCTTTCTTCTTTTTTCTCTCCCTCTTCACTGATTCATTCAGAATTCAGATCCGAGTCCAAAAAACAAAAACAGAGGCCTGTGAGTGCCAGATAACGTCCTCACACAGGCCCGGTGGTGGTGGAAATAACGCGTGGACGCCCTTATAATGAGTCTGAACAGCGCACAGATTGTGCCGGAGAGGAAAAAAATTAAGATATTTGAGAAATTATTGACCCCCACCCCTCCCTCCCCCGTGTTTCGGTTCGCTTTCCGGGGGCCTCCCGACAGCTTTTCAAAACAGTGTCCAAAGCGAAATGATCTGGTGCGATCTTAATTGGTGTGATCTGCCTCCCTCCGCTCAGTACGATCAACAGATCCTTTTTAAAAACACACACATCCTCCGTGTGGGATCTCGTTACGCGTTGCCATCCGTGCCCCGGCCACCCTCCCTCTCTCTCTCTACAAAGTCCTCCAAAAAAAAAAAAATGTTTCTCCCAATCCGAAAGCAAAACAAGAAAATCCCGTCAGCTCGAGTGATCGTCGGCGGGTGTGGGCGACGGGAGGGAAGAGGAAAAAGAAACACATGCGTAAAACTGTCGCTTTATTTTTTCTTTTTTTCTTCCAATGGCTCGACTCCCGGGCGTGGTAAGGCAGAATATGGCGGACTTTCACTCCAATCCGCTAGGTTGGGATACAGTACAGTTATCTCTGGTGTGTCTGCCTCAGAAAAAAGAAGAAAAGCCGCACATAACACAGCATTTTTTTTTTTCCCCCTTCAGCCGGAGCTCTCGGCGCCTCCGCAGCAGCAGCGTGTATCCCCGCGGTGTTTGGTTAAAAGGCGTCCGCGTCCATGTCTGAGGAGCAGCGAGGGGCGAGAAGTGAGACAGAGAAGGGAATAGACGGCGCGCTGTTGCCTCCTCTCCCCCGGCCAATCTTCTCCTTTTCCTCAATTCTCTTCATGTATTTTTATTACGGAGGGCCATCCACTCCTCCGCTGGCAGGGTGACGTCGGCCTCCCATCGACTAGGGGGGGAGTGTCACGTCAAACACACACACACACGCACACACACACGTATTTATACCCCAACCTGTGGAACAGAAAATGTGCATGAATGGAGGAGCTGAACTCATTCCTCTATGGGCAGCATGTGTGTAATACGAGGTAATTCCACTTATATTGCTTTTTTTTCCTGCGCACCGTGTGGGAGAAAGTAGTGAAGAGTCACTGCAAATAAACCTGTGACTCATGTGTTTTTTTTTTTGTTTTTGTGCGATTGCATGGTAGTCAACTCTCCCAAGGTTTTTAAAGGTTCGGGGTTTTTACAGATCATCTCGCCTCATGAACTTTGTCGAAGCCCACACAAGACACAGAAAAAAGTTTACAACAGATTCAAAGTGATGTGCTCAGCCCCACATATTCCCTTTGCACAGGTGTAAATCACAAGGGGGGGACAAGGGGGGCGCAACCCCATCCTGGGAAATATGTGATGTGCGACTTTGTAACTTCAGTAATATTAAGAACAGCGCGTGTGCCCTCGCAAGGCTCATTTATGCTCAACGTTACGGATACGGACGGAGCCTTCTGTCCAAACTTTGGAGGAACTTTTTAGGGGAGAGGTTTTTGCGAGTTGGCGAGAAGTTTTAAACATCTGTACGATGCGACTTAGCTCGGGTACAGAGACAGGAAGCTGGAAGGAGCATCTCTCCACTTCAGAGTAGTAGGAAGAAGTAGTGGTTGTTTTTGCTAAACGTTCATGCCGACGTGAAGAGCACACGGAAGTATCTGGGCCGTGACGGTTATAACGTTTGAAACGGACGAGGGAGCAATGAGCCTTTAGGCCTCAGCAGCGGCGTGACACAGGTACGGCTGGCTATGAGGGAATCTGAGTCTGTTATTGGCTGACCTCCAGTAAGTAGTCAGACAAACTATATGTTAGACATTTCTTTACTTCAGTGCCACCCTAGACCCCCCTTCTGGACACGCTCATGGCTGACAGGGTGTTTGTTCGATGAGCTAACACTTTTAGTGTCCTCCTCAGTAACTGCTCTTGAGAAAATGTCATCATCCAAAGTCGATATGAGACTTTTGCCCCTTTAGTTCTGATTGCAGTGTTTTTGTTTTAACGCTAGCTTTTGTGAGGACGTCCTCGAAATACAGTGTTGAGTCTGTGTCTCAACAAAATCATCATATTGTACATTCCATGAATGTACTTTTTTTTATTGCAGGATAGTTAGATTGCAGTATTACAGCTTTGTATCCACCCTGTTTAAACGTTAGGCTACATACATCACCTGTTCCATCTGCCTTTTACGATATGGAGAGCTGTACAGCGGCTGTTAGTCACATTATTCCCACAATAGGCCCACGCACTTAGAGAGTGGTGAAATGCGTAGATGGATGGATGTTAGAGGCCGTATCATATATCCACTGTTGTGTCCATTGTGATCGTGCCTAATGCTGTTGCCAAGTTATCAGTGATTTTTGCCAGGACAATCAATTATAAGTCAGTGCATTGTTATGGCGGCTGTTTTGTTCTGGGTTTTGGGCCTCTGAGTGGGTCTTTTGCCTCCTGTCCAGTGAGAACAGTAACGAGCAAGCGAGCAACATGCTTATTTTTTCTGTTTGGATCCTGGTCAGAGCCGTGGCTGCAGAACCAGCGCTGACCTGCTTTGTAGGCCAGTTTGGGTTCGAAGGCCCTTTGTGTTCACAGCCTCCTGAAAACTTGCCAGCTTTTCTTCTTGGTAGGTCTGTGTGTGTGTGTGTGTGTGTGTGTGTTTCACCTGTAACGCCGGCTCACTTACAGTTGATTTCTCTGCACTGCTCTGCGTGGCTTTTACCTCTTATTCTGAGAAACAGCCACACTCCTGTCCAAAACGTTCTATCATGTAAACACAATTCTTCTTCAGAGTAGCAGATGGGCATTCGCAGGACAAAGTTCAGGACTTTTTAACGGCGCCATAAATGATCTGTGGTACCACAGCATACGTTCAGCAGTGTGTGACATAAATCACTACAGCAGTCCTCGTGACAGTGTGGGCGAGGCGAATGGGTGTTGCGACATCAAGTCAAGGATGGGGATTATAGTGAAGTGAGAGCACTTGTGTCTGTGAGCTGTTTGTGTTTTGCGTTGCTACATATTCAAGTTCTGTATGTTTAAGTCGAGGCACATTATACCAGGGGATCTCAAATATAACATTAATATAACAAACAGACTAAGGCTTTGGACTCCAGTGTATATACCTGAGCAGAGACACGTGTTGGAAAACGTTTTTAGTATATATAGCCTATAATACATGCTGCAAAATGCCTTACAAACTAATTTCAAGAGTTGAGTTGTAGTCATTCTCATTTAAACCATTTGCTGCAAACAAAGTTAGAATTGAGGCCATCTCACATAGGTATTGAGCAGTGTTGATTGTAACCTAACTAAGTGGCCTATTTAGACCTTTTAAATGGGAACATCCCAGTGACTCAGTGCGTAATTGCATGTAATGAGTTGAATGTTTAAATCCAGCTCATGACGTCGAAGCCGTTCTTATTTTTTCCTGACTTTATCTAGCAGACAAAAACAAAGAAAAAAAAAATGAGCTACAATGAAGCACATGAAAACATGTCATGAAAAAGAAAAACTGTTAAACGGTTCTGGTAGAATTAATGTTAGCTGTCCAGGGATCTGTCTGATCCGTCCCAGATTTCCAGCTTGGGGAGCCATTCAAACCTGTGCCTGTAATAAAGGTCAACAGACCAGCTCTCTAGAGGGACGCCCAGCCACAGGTCAGTAACATTTTAACCCGTCATGTGTTGTTCAGCATACCCGACATTCCCCTTCAAACAAATGCATCATGTTGTTGGCTAGAAGCCGTATCAGCTCAGTTCATTTTACATCAACTAGAAAGACATGCAAATTTGAAGTACTACGATATTTTATATCTGTTGGGATTCAATGGTGGTTTACAAGTGACAAAATATTTACAAAATTCACAAATTATTTATCCACATACTGTCTAATCTTTACTCAGGATTTACATATGACCCAAAGAAAAGAAAATAGGACTTTCTAACATCTTTAATAGAAGCAAGAGCACAAAGACGTAGATGATATCTGCAAAGAAAATGTTAAGCTTTCGTTTGTTGACAGTGTTAAAGTTTTCATAGATTAATTAGTAGCTTAGAAATGATCTGGATAACAGCATAAACTGGATGTCCTGAACGTGGCCAGAGCTACACCGTGTCAAATTAAGCAAGGCCTATTCAGAATACTGTAACATACTGTTTATGTAGATAGGACAGGCAGTTTACATTGTCTGTAAGCGTGTACACAAGGTTGTATTACCAACTTTGCAAATCAGTGAACTGCCACATGGCGCCCAGCAACCCTAAACAATCCAAGTTACTGTCTGGCAGCTGGTTTATGGTGTTTTATTACTGTGATTTTTGTTAAGGGTTATCGGAATATTGATCACTAATGCAAAACATCAACTGATGACGATGAGGGCCTTAAGGTGAGTCTTGCTCTATGGCCAAATCTGAAGTCTTGTTTTGAATCCATACTGATGGAAAAGTTGGAGTTTTAAAATAGGACTTGTTTTAAAATCATTAAATGGCTGCAAAGTCTGGCATAATCCTACTAGCCCCAAAGTGATTCAAAAAGATGTTATTCACATTCATTTTTTAGACAAAATCTTCACTGGACTCGCTCAACTTCCTGTAGAGGGTGTGAATGACAACAATTTGGGATCTCCGATCTGTGTAGAAGCATTTTCTCTTTATTCCCAACACGTTTTAGCACAATTCCCCAGCAACTTTAGTTGTTTAGGAGAATGCTGCAGCACTATGTTGCTGTACAGCTCCACAAATGTATTGTGGACTACAAAACTTTTGGGTGAGCTGTTCCTTTAATTATTTCACCTGAAATTGTGATTACATGGTGCATATTTGTGAATGTATGTTGAATCACTAACACTGTCGACAATCCACAGGGAGTGAGAGGGCCCCACAGCAGGTTAATCCAGCCATGTGTAGAGATCATCTGCCAGTGGAGAAGATAAATAAATAATTTATCTCATCAAACACGAACCGATTAAACCCTGATAAACGGCGCACATGTCATGAACTGAAACGTTCACTGCCAGAAAAATGCGACAATAAATCGTTAATAGTACATCCGACTTTTATTTTGTAAGCGTCAAAGCTTTCGGACACTTCCGGTGTCATGTCACGTGACCCCGCCCTCGCCTAGATACGAGAAAGCGTCGCTCCATGGTCGCTACGGAGAGAAGGGATGGGACCGTGTAGTTAAAAGACACTTCTGTACACTTTCCCATGGAGTTAGGGCAACTTGTTACCATGGCAGTCAGCCGGAAAAGCTTCTCGGTCGTTTCGACAACGACTCTGCCAAGTTTCAACGTGTGTACATCCACGTTTCGGTGCTACTAGAGCATTGATCTATCTTGGCATGCCAGATAAAGATTAGTTAGCATGCTAGCGCGCTAGCCCACACACCGCCTCAGCATCACACACGGACCACACCTGCCAGTGACAGGTAAGAAACTGTACACTTATCGTCATGACTGTGCACCACGAGTCATGAGCCATTTTCACCGTTTGTAACTAACGTTTAAAAAGCCTCCGGCGTTGCGTAATGATCGGCAGCGCAGCGCACAGCAGGTGTTTTCGAGTGACTAAGTTAATTCCTTGTGACAGTAATGATGCGGCTCTAATAGGATTTGAGCCCTCTCCTTCCTGTCGATTGTTTGTTTGAGGAGTACGCCAAGACGACGGGGGAGGAGCTTAGCTCGTGCGTGTGTGTGAGATAAAGTGGTGTTTGCGTGGGAACGTGGGGTTTAATCTCACTTTGTGGACAGCTCTGTCTCACCTCCTACACAAGATGTTTCGCAGCAAGAGATTACACACTGAAGTTGAGATGTGTGATAAGTTGATACAGGTGTAGGTGAGGCTCCAAAAGTATCATACAGCTGTACTTGTTCGTGATTAGAACATGATCTTACTGAGTCCTGAGCTCTTGGCTTGATCCATTGCCAACATTATCACGGCTCACTAAAGGAAAAGATAGATATTTATGGATGCAGCCATTATTTTTGCCCCAGTTTCACAGCATCTCTCTCTCTCTCTCTCTCTCTCTCTCTCTGTGTGTGTGTCAGTCAGTGTGGCTGCAGGTTCCTAGCAGACATGGGCAAACTACAGAGCAAGTTTCGCAAGAGGTCTGATCTCTACAGGTGAGTCATGTGCCCTACTGTGTCCTTGAATGCACCACATACCAGGGCTCCGGACTATGTTTTGATGCTGGTGGCACTGGTGCGCCTTCCTTTTTTCATTTAGGTGCACCATCCCATAATTTAGGTCCACAAATCATCATCACAAACAAATCATGTGAATGATTGTTAAGAGGAAAAGAGGTGCAGACAAATAAAAAAAAAACTCTTGAAGATGTCAGTATTCAAACTAAAGATCCTTAATTTTTGGGTGTGGAATTGGTATCTCATTGTCCACAATAGTGTGCAACAGATGTAGAGGAGCTACTTATAGTCTAAAAAAGATAATAATGAGGCAGCTCCTGGAACATCTTCTAAAATAAATAGCAATTTAAACCTTTGGAAAAATAATTTGCTTGCTGTCGAGTTTACTCCCATATGTTGTTGTTAGCAGACACCGATGTAAATTTGATTGCAGTACACGAAATGAGATAAGATAAGACTTTATTGATCCGTCACCGGGGAAATTCACTCCTTACAACAACTTTTACAAAACATTGATTAGATGAGAGATTGAAAAATGAAAACAAAACAAGGCGAGATGAAAGTATAATAATATATTTGCCTTTTGCTCATAGATACAGTGTAGTATTAGTGTATTTGATATGTTGTATATCCACATCTACATGTGTCATCAACAGATGTGTTGATGTGTCATTTCTTGAGCATTGTTCTCATCTCAGTAGTTCATCTTAAGCAGCAGAAGGAACATAATCTGAGAGTATACTGAGAGAATACAAGGATAGAGATAGGCTACAACCAGTTTTCTTCACCAACAGTAATATTTATGAATATATCCATTAATATAAATAAGATTAGCGGCTGAATATGTTGAATTTATGAATAATTTTTGTATTTTTGGTGTGTTCAGGGCATCTCAGGGGGACAAGGCAGATAATAGCTTTGACAGTCAGGTGGTGCAGTATGAACCCGCTCATCAAGGGTCCGTCAACACTGTCACAAGCCTCAGCCCAGATCTGTGTGTTTCTGGTGGAACTGATCAGGTAAGTTATAGCACATTTCATGTAGAAAGTTGGTATTTGTGCAACTTGGAACCCCCACATTTTCAGAGTACGACCTGTAAAAAGAAGTCACAGGTTTGCTGAACACTATTATTATCAAATGTAATGTGAGATGAGCTGACTAGCTACAGTTAGCGGCAGTTAACGGTTATTTTAGCAAGTGAAACTATCACAAAGAGTTGAGAGCAGAACAGCCGGAGGACTTTAGAGGGAATCCCAGCAAACATTTTCTCCACATCATTCGCTTTATTACAAGTCAGTGAACCATAAAAATGATTTTGAAGCTGTTATTTCAAGCTAAAATGGTTAACATAATGTTGCTTTAATCTGTTCTTTAGTAGTTCATTACTTCAAAATAATAGAATTTTAATCACAGTGTTAACAAGAGTGTTAAATTATGTGAACAACCTTAAACATGTAGTGATTATATTGTGTGTGTGTGCATATATTTGTGTGTGTGTGTAGGCTGTGGTGGTGTATGACTGGAAACAAGGCCGGATGTGTCAGTCCTTCCAAGGTCACAACCGAGAGGTTACCAAGGTAACGTCAATACTTTGTGTGCGCAAACTGATAAAGGTGTGACGCTGTTCAGAGCTGTTACACAGTTCACATACTGTATACATCCTCTTAATTCTGCCTCCGTCTGCCTGCCAGGTGTTGTGTTATCCAGGCAGTACATGGATCTTCAGCGCCTCACGGGACAAGACTGTTCTGATGTGGGACCTCAACCAGGGGGACGAACCTATCCAGGAATTTTGTGGGCATGAGTTGGTAGTCAACGGAATAGCTGTCAGCCCTGGTACACACACACACACACACACACACACACACACACACACACACACACACACACACACACAATGAGTCTCCTCACATGTTCAGTTTATGAACACTGTCACTTATTTCACATTATGGATATGCACTGAACACATGGAACTGTTTTCATTCCGTCCTGTAGACGGGAGAAAGCTGTGCACCGGTTCTCGTGACAACTGGATGTGCCTGTGGGATATCGAATCTGCAAAATGTGAACAGAGACACAACATTTCTAGAAACCTGGTGAGAGTAATAGCATGGGCTTTTTGTGCAGACAGTCTTGTACAGAAAATAGTTTAAAGCATGCCGGAGCGCCTTAGGTGTGTTCCTGAGCGGTTAAGAAAAAGAATCAAATCAATAAGCCGTTCATCTTTACTTCCTGAGTTCGTGCCCGGCAGGCTTTCAACTTGGGCACTTTCCTCTCTTCTCTGTCCAGGTTACTCATGTGTGTTGGGTGCCAGGCAGCTCCTCTGTAGTCCAGACCTCTGAGGATAAGACCATAAGGTACTGAAAGGTTTGCTACTGCAACTGTATCACTGTGGTAGAAATGCTCTCTATAGCAATAAAGGTGCTGTGAGGCGTGATAACGGTGTCAAACTACAATTATATGATGATGAATTCTCTGTCACACAATCACAAAATAACTCTTTTTGGTGGTAAAATCAAGTGCACACAGACTTGTGCAGTGGTTCATTGTAAATTATGAGTTTCCTGAGCAGGGTGATGGTGATGTCTCTGCAAAGAAACAGATTCGTTATGCTGACGATCAAAACTATATTCACCTCATGCACAAAACATTTTGACTGCTAAGCACAGATTTTCAGTGGCCTACAACAACTTAAACAACTTAAAATTAGCGTAGTTTATTATTAGTTTATTTTGAAACTTAATTCTGTGCCCATACTTCTGCACTTTAGATGTTTTTTCAATATTCCGCCCCTAAAAAGCACATCCACAGGTCGTCATTACAAAGACTTCTACATGTCATCAGGCTTGATATATAACAGTACAACTGTTAGTGATGATTGTCACCACCCTTACCCTTGTTAATATTTTACTCTCTCCTTATTTTATCTTTATACCTCTTATTTATTTACTTATTGGATTTATCTGTATATTATTGCTGTCGCTGACTGAACCACATGTCCCTGCTGGGAAACGATACAGATGTATCTTTTCTTCTTGTTCTATAAATGTGGTCATCATCAGATAAAGGTATAAAACTCTGAGCACATGATCGGTTCATGACTGTGATTTGAATAGGATTTGGTGTTTAAGAAATATTTCCCATATATGGAGCCTATTGGAAAACCTATTAAGGGGTATAATCCAACATTCTTAGCACTCGTGATTCAAAAAAATGATTAAGAAGCCCTTGATAACGACCTGAGCTAACACATTACAGCCAAATTCATCCAGCAAAAATGGACGACTGTGATTTGCTTGTCTGAGTGTATTTTGGTTTATGTTCCTGTGTACAGGGTGTGGGACAGCCGTGCATGGCAGGTGACCAATACCTTTCCAGCCAAGCAATACATCCAGACCCACTGTGACGTTTCTCCAAATGGAAACTACTTGGTGTCCAGCAGCAATGGCTTTGGAGGCCAGGGCTGTGAGGCCACGGTGAGACCGCTGCGAGGTGTTTGTGTGGTTGTTGGCTTTATTGATGGACATGCACAGATGGTGGATAGAGTGTGGCACTTACCAGTGTGAATGCACTGATAAGGAAGGGAGGCCAGTGGCTACTCCGTTAATGTGAATTCTTATTTTCTTTTAAAAATCAGAGGGGACATCTTGTTTCCAACACAGCCTTGGAATCTCTGTTGATTTCTAATGTATCTATTGTCTTGTGCAGATGGTTTTAAAACATTTGTTCTTACTGGAGTTGTGTCCCTGTCATTAGCTGTGGGACCTTCGCCAGCCCGGCTGTAAAGTTGTGGAGTACAGAGGCCACATCCAGACCACCGCCTGCTGTGTCTTTCTGCCCACGCCTCCTGGAGGCCCAGCTCGGGTAGCAACATCCTCCCATGACGGCTCCCTCAAGATCTGGGACCAGAACACAGCAGGTAACTCATGGACACACTCGTGGACGTGTACAGGCACTGTTTTGGTGATTAGTCTTTTGACACTAATTCCTCCCGCTCTATGTTCAGCCTGTTTAGCGACGTTGTCTCTGGATGGTGCTGGTCCGCTGGTTGCCCTCGCTCCCGATGAATCCAACAGTCTGCTGTGTGCCAGTTTCAACTCCGGCCTTCACCATATCCATGTGGACCAGGGATCAAACCAGGCTCAGGGTTCTGGGGCAGGCTCAGGTGGAGCTGGTGGCCTGGACATTAAAGTTGTGGCACGCTTCTGACAGCCCAGAGGAGTCTCGAATGACTCGTTACCCTAACCTGTGACTCAGCGAGCAGTATTACTGCATGTGGACTCCTCATTTTTTTTTTTTTTTTATAATTTTGCATATTTCTATAGACATTTGTGCTGAACTAGACTGCCATACAGTGAAGAATGACAGACGAGATCAGTGAGAAAAGAAACGGGTGACAACGACATGAATGGAGGATGCCTTTTTTTGCCACCAGGATGCCCTTCATGGCTGCTCCTCTGGGAGACTCGTTTGAGTCACATCACCCCATTACTTGTTGAGACTACAAACACCAAATGCACCTGCTTGGATTGCTGCCTTCTTGGACCAACCTAAAAACTTGGGATTTCTCTTTATACACTACTTCAGCTTGTTGGAGTTGCAGAGATGCTCCATACACATGTGGTGGTTTTATTGGTGATGCTGAATCCATGAATGCGGCAGGAGTGGTGTTGAAAAGTTGGAAACTTTGGATGTGGCAGGAAAATGTTTTGTTGTGATAGAGAACTGGAAGCCAAATAGAATTTCATACTGAGAGTATGTAATTAGTTTTTTTCCTGGATAAAATGTAGTCGGTGCAGTCAGACTCAAAGTGTTGTTTGTCAAACACACTGTGGAAAGTTGTTTCTCTCAGTGAAAAAATGAGGAACTCGTGTATGTTTATAGTAATGTTACTGTTGGTTAGTTTGTACTGTCGCTTTAACCTGTCAAGTGTTAGAGCAAATGAATACCTACGACACAAGAGTGTATAAACATGCTTTGTTTTTAGGTAGAATTCAAATGATGCAGATTCTGATATTTTTGAACTGAAACTGCCAATAGCTGATGTTTGGTACCGATATCCAAGATTTATATTTGAAAATTACTATGCAAAAATATAATAAAATATTGTTGGAGCAAACAAATGGAAATAAAAAATATTGCAAAAGAAAAATAATTCTGCTAAATCTGTGACATGTCACCATAAAACCTGTCACTAAAGATATTGTTGATCAGGACTGATTGACATTTTAGCATATTGTTTTTGTCTGTGGCTGCTGTGCTGTTCTCTACAGACGATATGAGACCACTTTGTCACAGTTAGCAATTCAGAGAAATGCTAATGCTAATATTAGCAGCCTGTAGTGCGTGAATGTGGCTGCACATTATTTGTATATGCCTTCAAAGTATTTAATAGCAGTAGTCGTAAAAGACATTTTTGTTGGATTTTCTTTTTGTCAGGAAATGATCACCTACTCCAAAACCACCATGGGCTTTTAGGAAATACCAAAGATATACCAGCGCCACCTTGTGCCCGAAATGTCTTCAGTAGAATGTTATCAAGTACTCAAAGTATAAAAGTAATGCATTTAATAGTTTCATCAAATAAAATAGAAATGTTAAAATACTGAAATAACACAAGTGATGTCACGTCTGCATTAAATTGTAATGAATCACAAACTAGGACACTTTTTTTCATAGTGTGGTGCTTCATTTATTCAAATCTGGACCTCATTTTCACTTTAGACACAGAAAAAGAATCATTTACCCAACAGCAGGTTTTTCATGAAGACACACAATCACACACACAAAGTAGACAACAGGAAGGCAGAACAGTTTGGTGCTTGCCTCATAACTGAAGTACAGAAATATTCAGAATTAAAAAAAAAAAGGTCTAAAAATATTAACTGATGAAATGAAAGACAGCTACATAAAATCCAACAAATAAAAATGATAAGAAAAATGTCCGTTATTGGCAAAGCATGTTATAAAAAGCAGGCTACATGGAATAATAATAAGTAGGATACAGTACATTAAATAGTGGAATTACCAGCCGGTCAACAGGCAGTTTACGCACATAAATATAAACTGAATGTAGCATTCAATCAGGGACTGACAAAGACCAACAGAAAGATTCACTGGCATCTTTCAGCTTCGAAGTGATAATGTTAAGTGGTACATGAGCTAGTATACACAGCGTTTAAACCTCTGTCTTGGAGCCAATGGAGTGTTTTCAAACTGATATTTTTGTGGTGATGGAAATAATAAAACCACGAGAGAGCTCGTGTGCGACTTGAAGAGAAACAAGTCTACTCTCCGTCCTTTTCGCCCCAGTTTTCAGTGTTTAAAATACAAGACCCCGAATCTTTTGAGGTCTGTGTTCGGAATCCACACAATAAATATGATAACCTGACCCCTTAAGATCACTTGACTCCAACTTCAGTACCACAACGCATTGGTAAACTGTGTGAAACTTCCCTTCATTGACGTACATGATTATTACAGTTCAGAACTCGTTCATAAATCACACATGCTCTCACTAATAAGACAGACACACAGGCCACTGGCTACAGACTGTAACCACAAGCTACAATACGCCCACATCAAGTCCCTCCTTCAAGTCAACTATATACCTCTGCGAATTCATTAAAGAAAACACCATTTTCATTTTACACATGGTAAAATTTGCAAACAAGAGATCACAAGATAAGACAGAATGGCTGTGATGATGGAATGAGAGAAAACAATCTTAGGTTTTTACGTCCCGTTTAGTCATGTATCGTGAGACAGCAGGTGTAATCATTTGGTCTATACAGTACTGTCATCAGTGCAAATGTTGACGGACAGAAAAAGAAGACTCATAATACACATCCCTAATATAATCATTACATCACATTTTGGAAAGATTCTCTACCTCGACAACATGTATATCATTTAACAAAACATTATAGGCATAAAAACATGGCATGCAAGAAAATCCAAGATAGCTTGACTGTGTGGGCGACCTGGGGGTGAGGGGTTTACTGCAGAGACGAACTGGGTGTCAAAAATAAGGAACTATTTTACCTGATACCATTTAGTCAGCCTGTATTCAGACACTGAGCTGTTTTTGTTACATTGTGCTGCCTTCATTTCAAGATAAAGATGAAAAGCAAGAGACCGAGTCTTCCTACAGTGTCTGAATTCAGCCACGACTGCATACATGAACAACCACATGTAATGGTATCTGAGTGTGCTGAGAAACAGCCAGAGAGTCCCTACCAGTATCTGGTGTTACTGTGATTGATTCCCTGTCAAAGAATGTTAACACTGCATCTTTACTACACCTCAGAAACTTAAGAAATGGGGCAAAAAAAATGCTTTGCAAACCATCTTACACACACTAATGTGAGTTTGTTAAATCTGAGTGTCATGGGTAAAAATACTGGTTGGTTCTTTGGCTTCAGTGGTGTCATCATCTGATGAATTGAAGCATCCTGCAACATTACTGATTTGTGTCCTTCTTTACTCAATGTTTCTCATAAAAAATTTCCCCCCGATAATGCACAGCATTAGGGTCATTTCTATAATAAAAACATGGGTTTACAGACTCCAGATTCTATAAATGAAAATTACAAAAAACTTCGTCATGGGGAATATGAATATTTGAAGCACGTGTTAAACAAAGAAAAAGCAAGGCAGGGAAAGTCATCCTTTTGTAACAGTGCACGATCAGAATTATAAAAAAAATGGACAGAAATAAAAGACATAAAAAGCTCTAGACTTACAAACTAGAGTTGGCGACAGTGATGTACACAAAGCATGTGATCAAAGCACAGTTTGAACATGTTATACTGCTCGTTTTAATCAGGCTGGTTGTAAGTCTCCTTAAGTTACTGGTAAAAGCTATGTACATCAGCCTCTAGCCTGCCTTTTTAAAATGTGTATTTTTGCCACAGAGTTAAAGGCACTAGACCTAATTTAATCTGTTATCAAGTTGAAAATTGATCCTAAAAATTCACAAACAATTCTCAACCTAACATAGTAGTAAGACATACTTCAAGCCAGTGTGATGTGACTAAGTAGTTTGTGCATTCACAGATTTGAATGTTAAAAACGCTTTTTCCCGATTTAAACTTTGGACCCACTAGCTGCAGGTTCAAATTCCTATGATGATCCATGCTAGTATCAAAACGATGAATGAAAGGCTGGATCTGATCGTAATCGAGCTTTGCATTTTCAACATGATGCAAGAACAAACTGTGCGCCCATTTATCAGTAAGTATTGTACGTTACGGAGACAGATTTCAAACCGTATCTGAAAAACTGTGAAGTGACTCAAAGAGACCAAGACGTGATTTTAATAAACTTGACATCTCTTTTCTAAATTCTATATGTGTGTTGGTTGAGTCCCTGAGATATTGCTGCCGGTCCACATTTTCTTCTAATTTGATGGGGACTTTTTGATACAGTGCTTTTCGTCTCACAAGCTTGAAATACACACACATACGCACACATTTGAGTGGGTCACCCAGATGCTCATGCGCTCATACACAAACACACAATGAAAAAGGAAAAGAGGTCCTGATGTCAAACTATTGCCACGATGGAACAGTGACTTCATGAAAATAAAAACTAGATCTACACGATTTCAACATTTTGGATGGAAAATGGAATAAATAAATCTTACAATGAACGACTATCTAACATCTTGAGGATTTTTACATATTAGAAATACAATGTTTGTATCGGTCCCCTGCATCGGACACCCAACCCCTTCTCCTGCTTCAATAGTTTCAAAAAGGGGGAAAAATGTTTGTGGACAAACCTGTTAAAGAATCTTAGCCCCCAGGTTATTCACAAGGATAGAAATAATAATTAAAAAAAAGATACAACAAATATGCTTATTCATTTAGCGCAAGCATTGAGGATGCTTATCCAAACACCAAAACTTCAAGGCCCAACTTGGGAGTTTCTCAAAAGTAGCTAAGGTGTGGAGCATTTAGAAAACCACGGACATCTCTCTGATCACTTCCTCACAGATGTAGCAAAAACCTTTCAAAGCCTTGAGACAAAAACAAAAGAAAAACTGTTGTTTGGTTGATTTGCGTAAGCTCAAAGTCAACTGTCCACACCTCTGAGGATTGTTAGGTGCTCTGTAACTAAAATCAACTCAAGCAGTTAAAATACTGTTTTCCAATCTAGTTTTGTCCCCGATCTGACCATAGAGTTGTAAATACCCAGTAGTTGTATTGCTGCAGATTTGTACAGGAAACGGTATACTGACATCAGCTGCAGCTGGTTCTACATTATCCCCTCCCTCCCCCCATCCCCATCACCCCCTACTGCTCGCCAGTGCGTTCCAGGCCGTCTATGACGCGGCTCAGCCTGATGTTAAGCAGCCTGATCTGAGTGTCCAGGTGGTCGATTTTCTCTTCCAATGAACCTGCCCCGCCTCCCCGACGCCAGTATGCTCCCACAGGCCCTGTCATGAAATACACCGCCATGATGAAGCACAGCGGCAGCACCGCGCGCTCAGGGTCACCCTCAAACTTCTGCAGGATGTAGAGGCAGGAAAGGGCGAAGAGTGTGACACGTGCTAGCCAGAAGAAGCGGCCGAACACAGCGTGCAGCAGGTAGAAGAAACCCCCCAGGAACATGGAAAGGAACCAGTAGGCCAAGAGTACAGCGGCGACCAGGAGAAGGGCACGTGCCGGAGAGTTGGTGAGAGATGTGGGGCTGAAGTAGTGGCTGAGGTTTGAGGCTACAAAGGAAAGAAAGAAAGACAAGAGAAAAACAGATCTCTTACAACATTTCCCTCTCTGTGCACAATATCTTTCTTTGCTAGCAATGTCATAATAGATTTAAAACTCACAGTCGATGCCCATCACATCCAGCAAATCTGACCAGATCTTCCAGATGGTATCGAGAAAAGAGTCCACTCCATGGACAAACCGCTCCGTCGTTTTGGAGAAAAACTACACAACCAAAAAAGGAAGAGAAAAAATAAGCAGATTATCATCACATAAAATTATTTTAGACTGGACCTAAGGTGTACACAGAAGACTCATTCAAAATATCGTAATGGAAACAAACATACAGTGAAAACCTAATGTAAAAAGAAAGACTGATGTTTTTTATTGTAAAGCACTTTGTAACTTTGTTTTTGAAAGGTGCTACATAAAAAAGGTTAATTTTCATTTTTATCCAACGAGTTTTAAAGACCACATTAGAGTAAAGTAATTCTAGTAGTTCTACCTTTACCCACATAGGCATGATATCCACATTACTCATTAAAAATCTCACTGTGTTAATATTTTTTTGAAAGTACCAACAGTCAATATTGTGACTCTGTTCTTGTAATGTTTGATATTGTCCAGCCCTAACATTTGAGAAGTGCTTTAGGGTAGATTGTAAAATAGGGATGTATACATTATGTCTGGTAATAAAGCTTGAAAATATTTCAATATTGTTTTATGGCCATATTGCCGAGCCTTAGTGACATTACAGTTTTTCAATCTTGTGATTAAAAACATTACAATAAGCACATATATAGTCTATGCTACTAGTGATGCTCCATTATGTTAATGTATGCCAACAAGCCGGATCACAATATTAGAATGTGCCTATGAGACACCTACATTGATAGCATCAAGTTACACCTGACAGAATATCGGTCTATTTAAGGGCACTTGACTGTCAATGTCAGTTATAAAAGGCAGACTAACTAAAGATTATGCTCATCTACATCTATCCACATCAGCCTCAGTAGATGAGTCATAAAACATAAATAAAATACACTCAACTTATGTTTTTAGTACATACCACCCCTGCACTTACATCAGTAAAGGTGCACCTTATCTGATCTGTGATCACATTGATCAGGTTTAATCAGGTCACCTCTGGTTGATTATTTACAGTGAATCAAACAGACTGACTGACCCCCGGGGCTTTCCACTTGGTCAAAGTCCACAATTATATGTAAATTAACCATTTTTCCCCCATACGAAAAGAAAAAAAGATAAATCTACTCTTCTTGCATAATCACGTGTGTGACATATGTCACTCTGGATCGTCTTGGCGGCTGCAAGCAGGAAATAACATTAGACTTAAAAATCCAGGAAGTGCATGTGGACCAATGAGAGCATACAGGCTAGTGTGTTTCGTTAGCAGGGGCGAGCTTTCTAATAACGTGAAGATGAAATGAGGAAGCAGCTCTTCTGGCCTGGTCCGACGGGGCTACATGTCATCCGGACGGTGGTGGCACCAGATGCACTTGCTGATGGACTCGGTCCAAATGAATGGCAATACTGGTTCCACGACAGAATAACAGATTTTAACGGCTACAGCGTGAAAAACATGCCTCGCTGCACTGTACACGGCAGCGCTCCGTCACCTGACATCCTCTAACGATGAAGAAAACACTCGATAAAGGCTAATTTTTCAAAATGGCATCCGTGAAATTGTTGGCCAGGCCCGAGCGCGCTTGTTTCCTGTTCTCCATTCTCACACCACAAAAAAACCCGCCCTTAGCTGCCGGCTTCTACCAGCCAGAGCCGGTGCAAGCGGTTACCTTGACAATACATGTCCAACACTGACCTTGTACAGCCCTCTGATGTTGTCCTCCCCGAAAACACTGCTCAGAGTCTGGTAGATTCCATTAGCTGCCCGTCGGAAGCTGTTCTGGTTGCTGGTCCTGCTCCTGGCCGCTTCGGTTGAGCACAGAAAACACGCGGAAAGCACCAAGAAAATCACGATAAACCTGATTCCCTTCATGACACCGATGTTCAGTGATGTCGAGCAGAAACGTGTATCAAAAAATGGTTCAGTAAAACGCGAGTTAAAACAGGTAAGCTAGCTGCCTAATGTGATGCGTTGCTGGGGTCCAACTGACTGTGATGAGGGTGATGATAACCCGTGTTGCCTTCAAGGACACTCGTACACCTGCCACTCCCCCGCGCGTGAATTGGCTTATCGAAATGAATGTGCGGAAGGCAGATGACTGGTGTTAGCTGCTTCATCTCATCGGTCAAACGACAATCAGATGCTGTACTGGGCAAAGTGAAAAGTAAATATTCTGATTGGTGTTTGAATTGGTTTACTTGGAAAAACGACACTGACTTTTTATGTCTCCTTTAAGCAAAAATAAAATGACTGTCACTTGCAAAAAGTACTCATACGCATAATTCTGACTACTAAATTAATAAACAGACATCTATTACACGTATTTTCTATCCAATTTACCTTTTAAAACGCTTATATTGGTGTTACGCCTCTGTGATTTTAACATTTACGATGACAAGTGAAAGCATCATTTGTATGGCAGGACAGCCTCGTCTGTAGCTCGCTGCTGCCCTCCAGTGGTGGAGACAGTTTCTTAAACTTTTTGTTTTCACCTTTCAAATAAATGCTGCTTTTTAAAAAATATCTTGGTTGTGTGTTTCTCCTAAGGAAAGAGAATATTGGTGGCAAGAAAATTAGCTCATTCGATGCAGAAAGATGATGCCAGCATCTTAATGTCATTTTCAGGTGTATAAGTTATATTTTCGTCCTCTGTTCTGGTATGGCAAGTTTAGGAATACAGGATATCACTTTGAGCATATGGTTGACTGATTTATGTTTTATCCTGTGGCAATTTGATTGATGGGCATTTTTATAATATCACTGTAACACTGATAATTGTCATTTAGGTACAGTAATCAAGTCATTGTTAAAGTGATATATTTCTCTACATTATTGTTTTTGCTGTATTTTTGCAAGACTATCTGTTCCTCCTGGGGATTATTAACATTTGTCAAATGAAATACCATCATGCAGACCAAACCTCCTGCTGATGAAACATGACAAGAAGCTCAGTCAGACACAGTTTACTGCTGTTCCAGTCTAGGCACTTGTTACTGGGATTCCCCTGAGTTCTCATTATCCAAATCTTGACTGCATTGTTGGGCAGACTAATGGTGCAGAAGGAAGTAGGTCAAGACTGCAAATAATGATAACAAGAGTGGTGTAGAGTAGTGCAATAAAGCCAAATGCAGAAACATCTGTTTTTTTACTCCACACACGAGCAAGCAGTGTTTGTTTACTCCTAGGAGCATGAGTATTCTAGTAGTCTCTTTAGATGAGCATTAACTGGCCCAATTTAGAGGAAGATTAGTGGTTAAATGTTTGGGATCACCCACTAGATGGTAGAAGTGGACTATGGCTTCCCCTTGACAACAATAACCATCGGATACATATGTACATTTATTCTACTATAATTTCACACACATGTGAGGATGCTAATAATGTTGACACAATGTATTAGTTACAAAAATATTCAGGTACAGATGGTAGAAATATCAAGGTATACATCTTAAAGGGGCACTGTGTAGTTTTGGGGAAGAAATTCAAACTCAGAATTTTAATATTTCCAATATTAATGCAGTGACAATACAAACCAGAACTGAATAAACAAGCAGTTCTCAGAGGAAATTAGGGTGGCCTGATTACTGAAGATAGATAGATGGATATAAATAAAGTAAAACAGTATGAAATTGTGTTGTCCTTTAAGGTCAGTTTGTTTATTAAGTTTAGGCATAAAAAAAGAAATCCGTTTCTTCTGATTACAATTTCTTCCCCAAAAACTACATATTACACCTTAAATGCTGGCCTTACTTTCCTTCTTTTATATCTTTATATGTCTCTTGTTTTTTGTGCGTCTGTTTCCTGACGCCAGTCACGGTGATGACGTGGTATCCAAGCAACGACGCACGCACGGTAACGCAGAGCGCCGACAACACCTGCTGAAAAGAGAGCGGTGACGGAAAGTGTTTACCTTTAAGAATGTAATGAAGTGAGAACTAAGATAACTTCAGTGAGACTTGTGGCCGACTCCAGCAGCTTTCTGTACTTTTCAAATGAGGTAAAGTTGAGCCACCGGGCGGGGTGAGCGAAAATGTATGACCGAGCTCCAAGAGTGACCCTCATAACAGCAAGCGGCAGCACCCCATCGGCAGTTGGCCCCGGGTCGTATGATGTCTGTCAGCGTGAATCTAAAACATCAGGTAGGGGTTAGCTTCAGGTAGTTAGACTTAGTTTAGACTTAACGTACTGTGGGTGAACAACTTCAGTGCCCCTCGAGAAACATACACTTGCTTCTTGTTTTATCTCCTGATAAAACGTAACTTGGGTGAAAATGTAGCATCAACGGTTGTTAGCTACATTATTAAACATCACCTAGCTAGCTGTTTGTCAAAAATGCTAATGCTAACATTACCTGAGAGACAGCAAGTAGAAAGGTGACACAACATTTAAACTTAAAGTTAGCCCACATAGTAGGCAGTGATGGAATGTAACTAAGTATTTACTCAACTATAAACTATGTAATTTTGAGTAAACTCAACATTTACTTCAGCACAATTTTGAGGTAATCGTACTTGAATATTTCCATTTTCTGCTACTTTACACTTCCACTCCACTTTATTTTGGAGACAAACGAAGTGGCTACTTTTTACTTAACTGCATTTATTCCATTACTTTAGTTACTTAGCCTATTACTTTGCATATTAGCCTACATGCTGCATCAGAACTAATGTAGCACGTTTTTAAATCTGGCAATCTGGAATCTGGAGCAATTTTGATGCTTAAGTATATTTAATATCAGATACTTTAAGAATTTTAAATCTTTACTTTTACTCTAGCCTAACATTTTTTGGTACTTTCTTCAACACTGGTAGTAGTAGGGCTGCACATTAATCACAATATGATAAAATAAAATGTGTGACAAAACAGCATTATAATAATGTACCGTAGTGTAGGCAGAATTTTCCTAGGCTATAAATTTAGTTTCCTCACATGTAAAAAAAAAACCTAAAACACATCTGTTTGGTACACACTGCAGCCCGACAGATACTCGATTTCTGACACTGATTTTTGGGAATTAAAACTTCCGATACTGATATATCTGCTGATACACACACAGGTTTTGCAATGATCTCTCAAATGTGGTTATCACGTTAACACTTGTGACAAGGATATGTAACAGTGGCAGAATATTTTACAACTTAACAAGAAACGTTACTGTCTTAATTAACATCAGTGTACTAAAACAGTAAACTTCACTGGGAATTTAATAATAATAAATTACCCCAAGCATCTTTTTCTGCATATGAATATGAAAATGTTGATGCAAAAATGACAATTGCCAATGATCATGAATCACATTGCAATGGCAGTATCTGTCAAACTTTAAAAACACAACTCTAACTCTAATGTATATTCTGCATTTGTTTTTGTTTTTATTTTTTTTATTGCAGTTGGCAATGCTCCATTCCTGTCTTTTACCAACAGACAGTCAATATTCGATGAGTCCAGTGATATACCAGCACCTGGACAATACAACAACTCACCAGTCAAGGTAGGTCAGAGACGGTCATTTACGTACAATAAATCCAACACACAATCATTCTTGACTACAGCTTCAGTTTCTCTGTGTGTCTGCTGGTCTCTCTGTTGAACCCACGTCTATTCAGCTAAACATCCATGCTGGCCGCAGTCTTCAGAATCGCTCCAAGCGCTTTGAGGAGGTAATGTCGGAGGTCCCGGGCCCCGGGACCTACAATGTGTTGCCCGCCTCAGGAAACACGCTCAGGGCCAAGACGGCAGGACAGGCTGAGAAGCCTCACAGGAAAACGGTAGGCATATGGGTAATGTAGAGCAGTCTGGTGAGTTTTGTAATGCAGCCTTTGAAAAGACAACACTCGCAACGACCATATCATGATATAATGACATCAAAAATCTGAGACGATTTATAATCTAATATCACAATAATGATATACTATCAATCTGCTGCCCAGCCCTATCTAATACATATACAAAAGATAGGCATGAATTTAGGTGTCAGACTTTTTACTTTTGTGCTGTTGTTAACCTAAATGTCCCTCTGAGCTTTTTAGAGCTCACCCTTTTCCCTCTGGTCCTCATCTAACCAGAGCAGTATCTCATGCTCTGTCAGCACCACACATTCAGAAACAGTTATCGACTTTTACTCTCACCCAAACTATAAAAAGTACAATAACATGTAGAACTCTCCGCAGCATTGTGTAATGTAATGTGGGAGTAGGCGCTGCTATTCATATCTATGACAAATGGCACAAATACAGCAAAGTGTTGACTGCCAATATCTGCAGATGCACCTTGCCAGTACCTTAGCCATTAACACCAATCTCTGGGAATTATAAGGCTGCTATTTCAAAACTTTGGAGAGAAATACTTGTGCTCTAGACTTGTGTCAAAACAGTCACTGTTCTAGTGTTCTTAATAAAAGCACACCATCTGGTGTATTTGCTGAAACATTTTAAAACTTAACACATACAGTATGGCATACATAAAACAAAGATAGAATGTGTCTTTTTGTCCTAAATTAGTCAGACATTCTGTCACATCTTGTTATGTAAAGCCTGTTGTAAGCACGGCAGAAGTCATTTATAATATGCAGCAGAGACTCAGTAACAAGGTCACGATCACGAAGGAGATCATTAGGATAAAAACTGTAAAGAAACCAGACTAAGAAACTCTTCTAGGAACCTGTAACTTGATTTTTACTGTCAGAGTGGCAATTATCTTTGTCTTGAATATGGTAATGTCAAATAGGATGATAAATACAGGGAGATGAGCCAGTTTTCTGGCATGTATTGATTTTCTTTATGCCACTGTAACTGTGTAATAAAAGACTTGTTAGGTTGAATATGCCATCTTTTATGTATTATCCTCAGTACAGGTTTATTATCGTTATTCATCAAATTGAACAAATAGAAGAGCTTTGTAGCTTTGTAACATTTGGCACCGCAAACCCTCCCACCTGTTTGCTTTGAAAGGTTATGCCCAGGTGGTTTCAGAATTTAAGACGATGTACTTAGAAAGCAAGCTAACAATTCCTTGCATGATTTACGAACTTTCGAGAAAATATGTTGAATTTTAGATGTGGCCAGTCCTGCAGCCTCCAGCTTCATCAGCAGTGATACTATAGTAGTGAAACATAATAAATTCAGCCTTGCAGTGAACTGAGATGATATTAAGTTGCTCTTTCCATTCCCCCTGCTATGTTAAATTTATTCCCAGAGCATACACGCATTGCTAAGCTTTGAGTTAACACTGAGCTCTTGGCTTTTATCTGATCTAGACTGATACCAATGATTAGCTCACTCCGTACAGTGAATGGAGTATTAGAAACTTTTACCTCTGGACCTGACCAATCATAAAAGAGAGGGATTATTCACACACTTCACTTCCAGAGAGTCAGTAGAAAGCTTTCATGCATTTTGACTGAGATTGCCTTCATTGCCTGTTCCCTCTGCAGATATTGTTCCTATTCCACACTTCTACTTCTGTCTTCTTTCTTCCTCCTTTCCCCTTTTCCTCTTTTGTTTCTTATCTGCTGCCTCCCCTCAGTCCTTCTCTCTCTGTGTCCCTCCCTCAGTTTCATATTATATTGGCTCCAGGCATTGCTCAGCTACTTTGTAAGCCAGGGCATCCTTTCCATCACAATCCATGACTTCTCTTCCCACTTTCTGTCCAAGCAGTGGCTGCAGGCTAAAAGTCTCCAGCACCGTCAGTCATGTATCCCATCCATTCCTTCCCCGGGCCAGGCCTATGGCTATGAGGAAGACGCCCTGGGTGAGCTCAGAAAACAGCAGCCCCCTCCCAGGGACAAAACCCTGGGGCCAGCTTACTACAATCCACTGCTGGTAGGTAAAGATTAACACACACACACATGCTCACTCATGTCGAAGTTTGAATGTACATCCATCAGAGAATGTGAAGTGCTCATTTGTGCACGCATGTGTGCTTTCATTAGTCTGTACGAGTGTGTGTTTGAGTGTACTTACTCTGCCCGCGAGGCAAGGTCCATTAGTGTTAGTCAGATCTAATGCACCACCGAACCCCCACCCCACCCAATTCAGTTGGCCCAAAACCCATTTCCATAGCTAATGAATGCAGCTCCACTTTAAAAAAGCCACACTGCACCAATGCTCATCCATTTTACATGCCAACAAAGAGAGCCATTAGTAATTATTCTTGAAGCTATATTACAGTATTCACTTAAAATAATGCACACGCCTGCTGGTCTGGCTCTCAATTAAGTCATTTTTCATCTGTTAATGACCAGAGGAAGTCAACAGCGTCCTTGAGTGTTGGCCGAGGTTGTGTCAACACACCGGCGCAGGCACAGAGGCGCGCTGTGATTTAGGGCTATCAGAAGTGCATCCATCCACGGCTCTTTCTTCCATCTGGACTTCTGTTGCTCTCCCTTTGAAAGTTCAACCTCAGTTTCTGTGCGTCCTCCCCCTTCTGTCTCTGCGTCTGACACACTAATTTCTTTAAACTCAAACGCTTCCCCCCACTCCGTGCTCCAACTGAGTTCAAAAGTGTGGAGAGGCAGAATTAAGTGGTTGTCTGAGGACGTAACTTCAAAGTGGCTGGGGCAGCCTTTGAATGATAAGACACTGGAAAGAAATCAAAAGAGTGTGTTATTGAGAAAAACAAAAACATCTTAATCGGTTTTATCGGCTGACCCTAAAATTATGGTTCATGTCTGTACTGACAGAACAATTACTATACTGCATCGACTAATGCTTTCCACTTAGTACACAGAATAAGAGAAGGATTAATATGCTGGAATACTGAGTAGTTATTGGCATATACGTGGTCATCAGAGATATATTGATACTGATGTGTATACGTATGCTGACCGATACAAACAAAAATACTTTGCATAATGCAGTAAACAGTATCACCATGAGAAATGTTGTTAGTTGAGAATGTGCGGTGTTAGATTTGGCAGATTATCACCAGATGGTGATATGGAGCCCAGGCTGTGTTAGTTTACAGAGACCAGAATCAGTTGTGAAACGGGGGAAATTTGAAAGGTAAAGATTGCAGCACTTTCTGCTAAAATGAACACAGTTCTGCCAAATTATTTTCCCTTATTCAATGTTGTAATGATGTCTTAATTCCTTTTTAATTTCCAAGGAGCATTATCAACGGGTGACCAAAATGCCTTTGGATAGTTCCTACAACCTACAACCAATCAGAGTAACGAAATATGCAACATAGCGCTCACAGACACATGCAAGTTGGGGGGTGCTTTGTGCATTTCCATCAGGAAAATAAAGATGTCACAATTGATCTTATGTAACCGCTAAACAATACACTAAAATGGGTCTCTGAAAACATTTGAAATAAGCCATGCACAAACAGAATCTTGATTCATATTTGATCAGCACAGCCTAGTTTGATCTTGTTTCTTAAGCCTGGTGAGATGCAATGAACACACAGGTGACTGTCCTGTCAGTTATTGTATTAAAACCCGCCCCATTTCAGATGAACAGTTGTGACTGGCCTGACTCAAACCAAGTCCATGATTGGGTTGAAGTCTTTCTTGACATTATGTTCATGTCCATTAAGCAATTCAGTGTATGGAAGTGTCTGCTTTTTTGTGTTTCCTCACTCATTCCTACAGGTTTTTCCTTTAATTCATCAGCCATCAGTTAATCTCAAAGTGTTTTTTTACTAATGGACTTTGTTGCGATGTCGCTTTTTTGTAAATACTCTGTCTTAGATGTCAAGTATTGGTTCGCCTCTACAAAGAGTAATCGGTGCAAAGATAAGAAATTGAAATGGGTAAGATCGCCTCTCAGCAGAGCCTGAATCAGATTCAAAGCTATACTGTGTTTTCTATATATTTGTAGAAACAATTTCAGCCCGCAGGATCTTGCCCACACATGGCCCTACTGACAAAAACTTTTATTTCTGCTTAGCTTCTTTTATTCTCATTTAAATAATAGATAGCCTGCCACTCCAGTTTATCAACGCTGAATGAGCATGTTTATACCCACGAGCTGTGTTTTTGTTTTGCTTTTAAAAGCTCTCCTTGACATAAAAAGGCAATTGGTGCCTCTGAAGTCAAAGCCAGCTGCGATAGCATCACGGTGCTCGTCTGTGTCTGTGTGCAAGGCAGAACAGTTATGTTTTTCTCTTTAACATTAAGCATCTGAACATCCTTGTTTCCTATCTCCTCTCCTCAAAACTGGATTGGTAGATCACAGGGGACAGAAACTCAGATCTCGTCCTCTAGTCACTGCTGAACTTGAGATAAGGAGACAGGCACCACATGGAGTGAGAAACTTTTTGAGCCTTCCTGCCTGTCCTCCCATAACCTGCCAGAATAAACAGATACAGTTGGGCTAAGTTCAGTTTAGAAACGATTGGGAGGAATTTTAGACATCGGTTTCATTTTTGTACAAGTGTTTTCACTTTCGAGGGACAAGTAGTAGACTTGTCAGGAAACTGAATTGAAGTAAATTAAGAACTTTAAAAATGAAAGTTTTATTATAGCGCCATCATCAGGTCAAAATTTAACTTGTCTAACAATTTGGGTACAAATACCTGCAAAACTAATAGGAGCTGTCGTTTGTGTGTCATGCTTATTAGCAAGCATGCTAGCAGCCTAAACTAGGGTATTGAATATAGTAAAAATGATCTGCAAAACATCATCATGTAAGCATTGTCATTCTGAGCATGGTAGCACGCTGACTTAAGCATTAAGCTCAAGGCCTCACTAGTATAGCCTCAGACACAATAGCATGGCTGAAAACTCTCAGTCTTGTTGATCAATAAATCACCCATTTAAGAATCTAAGAAAGATTAGCACAGGGATAAAAAAGCACCCTCACAATATATTTTTGAGAAAATGGCGCACATAGTATATCTGAAATGTGTTTGGTGACAGCTTGCCGGCTCATTTTCCAGAGGTAGCCTCTCTCAGTTGTTAAGCTGCAAAGTGAACTGGTCCTATCTGAAAGGCCGGAGGCAGAGGCAGCAGGCTGTAAAACTCAGAGAGATAAGAAAGGACTGAGGGTCTCCCCCAGATCCCTGACATGCTCTGGCATTTGGTTGAACTTCACATTTCATTCAGCCCCAACTTCATGAGCCTTGGCTGGAAGAGAAACCAGATAAGTGTGAACGAGTCAATTCTATTTTCTTCTTCTTTGTTCATCCATTTATCCTCATGCTATCTCATTCTGTCCCTCCTCCTATCATCTTTCTTTTTCTTATTCTTATTCTTTCTCCCTGGTCAATCCCTTATTCATCCACTCCTCATCTTCTCTGTCTGTCTGTCTGTCTGTCTGTCTGTCTGTCTGTTCTCTCCCTCACTCTTTCTCTTTCGTAGTTTGAGGTTTGCTCTGCACAGAAGTATAAAGGAGTCCACTTTGGCAACATGACAGCGAGGAGAGGTGTGGAGGCAGTGGAAGAGGGACCAGGTCCAGGACACTATCACCCTGAGAGGTGAGTATCACATGTCATGGTACAATCTTAAATGAGAATTTAGTAGCAGCATGTGAACAGCAATGATGATTGTCATGTTGTAACATTGGCCTGGAAACTGTGTAAAATGCTGAAGAAATAGTTTGACATTTTGTGAGTTAGAGTTAGAGTTAGATGACAGGACTTATGTCACTCTTACTCTTGTATGGTCAATAAAAGGCTACAATCAGCAGCTAGTTGGTTTAGCTTTGCTTAAAATTATTATAAGTATACAACTCTTAAAATTATATACCAAAGGGCTAGCAGTTCCTAGACATTTAAATACAGAAATACATATAATATTTAGACTGATGTAGTACAGTATTATTTTATTATCAAGTGCTGATACTGAATTAAATTTGATATATAACCATAAGTGCATATGAACACACACACACACACACGCATGCACGCACGCACACACGCATGCACACACACAGTGCATTAATGTATTTGGAAAGCACATTTTGAAGCATGGGTAAAGAGAAGTAGGGTAGATAAGATACTCCAGGGCATCTACACTTAGTAGTTCAATGCTCTTGAGCTCTTATAGAGATGTGAGCTGAACAGAGAAACTGCTCCACCATAATGAAATATTGCTTTGATCCAACTGCTAGGGCATTATGTTTGACATTTCTCACATAGCATTTCTATAGATTTCCATGGAGGATGGGCCTCACTAAGCTCTTCTAGATCGGCGGGCAGACATCCAGCTCAGCTATTCATAAAGGAATTGACTGAGTAGTAGAAGGAAAATTGTGCATGAGAGCAATCATAGTGTGAGCACATAGGTGGAGGCAGACATTTACCTGCCCACACATTTATGTTTGATACACATGTAATAACTGAAACCATTGAAAATTTACTTTAAAGAATTATTTACAAGGCTGCTGACAGTTGTTTTCAGTCTTCTGTTCCCTTCACTCCTTCTCTAGTTGATTTCATTTTTCTCTTTTCCTTTACTCCCATTTGTTTTTTCTTTGTTAATCTCTTCCCATTTACGTTTCCATTACACGTCTGTCTTTAATGTATTGTATTTTGTATTTGTATTTATTTATTTACTTATCCTCGAAAAAAACACTGAGGAGGGTGTTAAATTAGTGCTTGAAATTTAGATTATTGTCCAGCCAGATACCGAGGTGTTTATACTGAGGTACTCACTGTATGCATGTACCATTTGCAGAACAAATGGTGGGATAGTAATAATTCATTAATAATACTAATTTATGGTTGTGCAGTTGGAGTTGTAATGAATGAAATGATGACAGCAGACTGTATCATCTGCATAAAAATACATTTACAGGATTCGGATGCTTTCATAATATTATAATTTATATAAATAGTAAACAGAATTGGACCAAACACGGAGCCTTGATGAACACCTTTACTAATAATTAGAATATCAGAGTAAACATCACCCATTTCTACACACTGTTACACATTAGTGAGGACATTTTCAAACCACTGGTAGCTGACAGGATCAAAACCAATACAGGAATGTTTCTGAAAACAAATATAACAAATATATATATATATATATACATAAGTATATTTTTACACGCACACACACACACACACACATATATATTGATATATATATATACATAAAAAATAAGACCGTAGCTGATTATTTACTGAGGATTCTGAAAATTTTAGCCAGGCAACACACAATTTAGAAATAGGTCGAGAAGTATATATATATTATATATATCTATATATTTTTTTTATATATGTGTTTTTCTGTATTCTATCCTAAAATATGTTGTTGTTGTCTTTATCTGTCTCAGAAACCTAGAAACACATTATGAAAATGTGAATCAGAAAGGCAGAGCTGAGCTCATCATCCCTCGCTACCACGAGCTGGTGCCCAAGCAAGAAGAAAAGAAGGCAAGTTTGTGTTTTTCTTGGTGGCTATTTGTGTCCATGTGTCGCTATACATGTTAGACTTAGATGAATAAGAAGTGCAGGAGTTAAAAAATGTAATGGACTTGGATCAATGTCAAACTCTGCCCTTGCGGGGAGCCTATGCAACTTGCTGAACAGTTGCCACTATGACAACTAGTGGCAAATACATATGCAATATTTTTCGGCACTTGTGGGCTGTGCAACAAGCTCCAACGACAACATTGACATAAACAAACTATCAGACCAGACAGGCCAGTTTGGAAGATCTCCCATCTCCATTACAGAATGGAATTAATTACCAGATCATGTTATTGTAACTGTATCAGTGCTGCTTTTAAGATAAGTATACTAAGGGAGAACTAAGAGTACTTGATACAATTGACTTTATGAACAAACATCTGGTGACTCAGCTTTGAGCTCATTATTTGATGATGGCTCTTTGAAAGCAATTTGTAACTGTAGCTGCATATAATGTGTATAACTGTGTGGTAAAGTATGTGATATCTGTTTCGGACCCCAGAAAGATGAGCTGGCATCATGACGTAAGCTAATGGGGATGCTAATAAACTAATAACCGTATCATCACCTAACTAAAGGAGACATGGCGCTTGGTTTAGCAAAGAGTCTCTTATTTAACAACAACAGGATACTGTACCTGCTTTATGCTCCGCCATATTCAACAGCTAGTCACTAAGTTATTGTGTCTGGTGCTGCAACGTATGGGCATTTTTTTGATATGATATGTATATGCAGAACTGTATAAATTCATTTTCTTTTCAACAACACTACATTCGAATTACATTGAGTGTTATGTCACATTATGATGCAGTTATACTGTATAACTGCATAACATGTTTCTTTTTATTTTAGCACAAACTTGTGGTGATCACACTAAAACACACCAGTTACATTTTGATGCTTTGACGTGTTTCAGGAGACTTTGAATATTTAAGCAGACATTATTTTTCATTGGCAGCTTGTCTTCTTTCTTCGCTGCACTCTGACTCAGATAAATTCTTAACACAATAGGATTTGAAAACTGCAGATTGAGAATGACTCATAATAGAGCACTGTGATTTACAGTGAGAACAGAGTCAAGGTAAGTACTTTGGATTTATTCCGGATTTATTCAAGTACGGTCGATTAAAGATGAAATGATTCAACCCCTCCTCCTCTAACTGTAATTCATCAGTTTATCTGCTCACCCATAGAGGGCAGTAGAACATAAGCTTTGATCACAGACTGGCAATCACACACACATAGAAACACACACTGATACACTGGAGCCGGTAGGGTGGAGGGGGGTTACTCACCTGCATATGAACTTGAGTGTGCTGGCAGAGTAATGCTTTGTGATGCCTTTTTCCTCCGGTCGGTGGGTTAGAGTGGCTGAGGCCGAGTCTAAAAAATGTGGGCCTGGATTTGTGGAGGGAGAGATGAACGTATTCTGTCTGTCAAGGACTTGCACCTACGCCTTCCCCTCTTCTTGTCCTCTCTTTCCTCCAACATTTCATCTGCCGGTGCTCTTTTAGGTATTATTTTTTAAAATTTTACAGATATCATCATATATGACATTTGTTTGCATTTGTTTATTTATGTAATATATGACTACTAATGCAACATGTAATGATTTATCCTGTGACTTTGAGTCACACATTTGCCTTCTGTGTAGGCTTGTATGTATATGTGCACCATGCTGTATTTGGACCTCCTACAGTGATGACTGCCCCTCCATCCGTCATCATTAGTACCTGACACCACAACTTGCATGTACTCCCACACACACATGCACTGACCAGATGGGTCATTACCCACAGTGGGGACACTCAGGACAAACACCTTTGCTTCCTTGACATCAGCCGACAGTCTGGCTTTAATGGCTCGGGGCTGCTGGTGTCCCATAGAGTTTGAGAGTCTGTGTGTAGGATTTTCCCATTAGATAGGAAACCTGCCATGGCAGGGGCAACGACTGAGCAAACCACTTTAACAAACTACAATCACGTATATCCCTGCAAACTAAAGTAAAACAGATGGAGTTGTGCAATTGTTATTTTTTAGAAATGGGGAAGTTGTACTGCTCCCACTGGGGAAAAAAGAGGAAAAAATAAAACAAACAACTGAGGCACATTGTTTTTTACAATAAATCAAAGTAAGTAAGTAAATAAGTCAAATATAGTATAATTATGCTTTGTTTATATTGCCTTAAATAATGGTCATTATATTTTTGAATTTGTAAAAAGGTTTTCAGAGATTATTTCTAAGCCTGTGGTTGTACAGCATATCATCCTCAGTAGACCTGTGGGAAAAAAAAAGAAAAGTATCAACAGAAATGCTTCTATGAAAAACTGCTTACAAATTCAAAGCAGAAAATCTGTGTATAAAACTCCTTACACATGCACGCACACATCTGAGTAAATACATATTTTGGCCGTGCTTTTACAACAAAAAGCCAAACTTTTTATAATCACAAATCTTTTCCACATATTAGCAACTTGAATTTCTCATGCAGAGTACAAAAGGTGATCTATAACTTCAGGCACTGACGTTATTTGCGGTCATAATTCCGCTGGCTCAAAATCTTACTGACCCTTATTTGACATTGAGAGGGCCTGGCACAGAGCTGAACACAATCGATAAGATCAAATGTGTGGTCTTGCTCCCTGTATTCCAGAAAACTATAAAAATTATATCATAAGAAAAGTCAGTGGCAGCTGTTCTGTACATCAACATGCTGTTTGTCAGTGTGTGACATTTCAGATTCGGAGGACAAGAAACTTGTTTCTGGCAAGAACATATTGTAGTCAATGTTCATGAATAAAGATTTAGCTGTCCGGAGGCATAGGGAGGACAGATTGTGAAGAAATTCTCCACTGTTCCCCCTCAAGATTGGGTGTAACTGCTAACAATCTCTACAAAAAAATCCAGGCTGTATTACTGCAGACCTAATTAAACCACCTCTGGCCCAGCAACCTTGTGGGTTTACCACAAATAACAAAATGTCCGGGTTCTGCACTAGGGAATGTGCAAATATGTGTGTGTGTGTGTGTTTGTGTGTGTGCGTTTCCCTACCGCTCACTGTCAGCAGCTCAGTGACTGTGCTTCCTTAACTGATTTGCTAGTTACAGTAATTATTTGAAATGGTGCAACAGTCCCGAGTTGGCACATGACATAATTGTTTCCTGTGACTATGAAAAGAGCAAACATGCGCATGTATTTCTCTCCCACTGTCTGTCTGTTTTTATTTATTTGCTTGTTTATCAGTTTATTTGACAGGGACAATACTGTAGTCATGTTATATCCAAATGAAATGCAACCTATGCATTGTAGGACTTCTAGCCGTGGCTAATTTGTAGCCCTTGTCCCTGGTTAGGCTTTTGAGGAATAAAACGCTTAAGCCATCACTCCTACAATATAATAAAGGCATAAAAACTAAGAATAAAAAAGATATAGACAAGCAGCCAATAGAAAAAGAGATTGTAACAGCATAAATTCCCTAATTGCAGAGTGAAGAAAGAAAATGGCTTTCTTAATAAGGTTTTTCTGCTTGATTTCACGGTTTGCTTACTCATGTGGTGTTGCTTCATTTTTATCTGCTGTGTTTTTCATTAATTTCATCTTTATAATAGTCTTTATTGTCAAAATTACACAGAAAGGTCATATTATGCCTTTTGGGTTTTTGCCTTTTTGTGTTATGTAGCATTTTTGTCTATTTTGTGCATTTTGTATATATGTATATCAAATTTAAAGTAATAAAAATATAATATATATGTTATAAGATATATGCACTCAGTCAGTCAGCAGACATGCAGTTGCTACTGCTGTAGTGGTGTTATTTTAGATCACACTACCTTGCCCGGTATGACCCGCCCTACTCTGCCGAATACATTTTTGCAAATTAAAGTATATAAACCTATTCTACTAGGACCCCCAAATAAAAGTATGAACCTGAAAATAAGCAAAATATGACCTCTTTAATCAGCTGAAGACCAAAATCCCAAAAGGCAAATAATACAATGGCAGATGACAAAAACTGGCAACGAAAAGGCAGGCAAATGGAAAATATAAAGTAATGAACTAAGAAAAAAACCAGAAAAACCAGAGGAACAAATCAGGTACGCAGGGAAACCATGAGAACCAGGGAATAGGCACAGAAGAGCAGGAGACAAATGGATGACAACAGATGTTGGGATGACAAAGAGTGAGGGAACAACACAGGCTTGAATACAAACCCAACTAACGAGGGGATGTGGTGCAGGTGGAGAGACACTGGGAACAGGGCAGTGCTAACAAGGCTGATGTGAGACAGGTGAGGGAAGGAGCACAGGAACACAGGAGGGACGCAGAACACTGGGAACGCAGGTGAGCAGGAAGTGGAATTTGACAACAAGACACAAAAGGATACGACTACAAGAAGGAAATAACCAACCAAAAGAGATGGATCAAAAAAGCAACTTTTTCCTTTTCTCCTATTTCCTCTCAGTTGCTCTCTTCGTTTCCTCAGGCTCTCTCCTGATCCTTTTCATATTACCTTGTACTTACTGTACATTTCCTGCTTTCTGCTTCCCATCAGGGAGTTCCTGGTCCGGACCAGTATCACATCAGAAGTCAGTTTGAGAAGCCTGTGAAGTCCAGTGGAAATCTGCCGAAGTTCGCGTGCCCCTTCCTCTCTCAGGCTGAGGTACAATCCACAGAACCAGACACAGTTCAAAGTAAAGTCATTCGGGGCTTTGTGTGCAGGCCTGTGGGTGCATATTCAGGTGACCCAGGTTGTCCTGTGTAGAACAGGTTCTTTCTCCAGCAAACTGAGCACAGCTTTTGTTCACCAGTGTTTTGTGTTTTTGCTTTCACCTTCCCATTGTATTGATTCAGTGTCTGCATGCATTAAGCAGTAAACTCTAAGGTTACCCCTTTCTAGGAAATATAAGAACGGTTACTTTAGTCTGTTTTCATTTTGACCTTTCCATCCGAGGTTCAACCAGATCGTATGGTGAGTAAATTGACAGAAAAAAAGATGTGAGCCAAAACTGACTGTATCAAAAATAATTCTAAATCATATAATTTATAAAAATCTGAAAAAGTTGTAAATACATTACACCTGTAAACAAAGATAGCCCATTCAGTTGTATTTAAAATTTGTTTTTCTTCTATTATGTTGTGTGGACACTTCTTACTGATAATCAGCCCAATCTGACTGATGTAGGGCACCACCATTTAGACTTTTACTATCATATTGCAAATAGCAGTTTGATCCATTGTTGATATGAAGTATTGGTTAGTGCAGCTAACCTAGCTAAAACTAATTCAACATCTTGTGATAACACAGCTCAGGCTTGATTCAAGGATGGAGATCATCATTCACAAATATTGATTTACCCCGCTAAGATAAACACATTCAGATCCATAATTTTAGTGGTATTACTCTACATAATGCACTGTACACAGAGAGACAATCAGACCATATTGAAAAGGCTTCTCAGACATAATCTATGGGAGGCAAATACATTCAATTTACAATTTCTCAAAGGAGACTGGATTTTAATATGGAATATTTAAGATTAAGTTACAGATCCAAGACACTGTGCCGGGCTTTGCTTGTTTAATTGATGTGCTGGGAGTGGAGGGTTTCTTCCGATGGGGGTGAAGATGAGTTTATTAAGAGGCTCAGAGGAGCGGAGATGAAGGATGTGAAAATGTGTAGTTTTACGTCTCAGGAATAGCTGAACTCCTCTGTGGCACTGCCCCACAGCTTCACTCCTGTGAAACTTCACTGACTGATGTTTTAATTATCACTCTGACACGCAGGCACAATGTGACGGTGCATGCACACACACGTGCGCGCACACACACACGAGAAGTCATATACATGTGCAAATTTCATCGGCAGACAGATTTTAAGACAAGAAAGACAAGTTTCCTTGTACAGATAACATGCAAGCAAATGAACGCACCCACTTTTTTGGGTACACACACACACACACACACACACACACCTTGATAACGTCTGATACAAAATAATTTGCTAGTTTCCAGGTGAGAACATCTGATGCAAGATTCTGCCGTTCATTTGATTTCTCTGTGTGCGTGTGTGTGTGTGTGTGTGTGTCATAGTTGGCTCTGACCTAATTTCCCTGGCCACATGCTGTGTTAGTGCTTCGACCCTGTGATGTCGTCACCGACACCCACCAAGGAACTCTGTGGGTGTGTGTGTGTGTGTGTGTGTGTGTACGCGCACGTGTCATAAGTCATCTCCGATGCAGAACCGAGAGCGACAGTTTTCTTAGATCTTCGTCTCCCTGTGAGTCCGGTTCCATCTGACACTGTTACCCCGCGGAGGGACGCAGAGGAAACGAGGGAGTGAAGGAAGGAGAGAGGGAGGGGGAGATAAGAGGAACAGCTGGAGTCTTCCAGTTCTCGCCTCTTCTCCTCCCTTTGACTCCCCAATTTCCCAATATCAAAGCATCAATCCAACACTTTGTGAAAACATGCTTTTTCCTCGATTCTCCTTGCCCTTGCTCCACCACTCATCCCCCCTTTTCCCCCTTTCCTTCATTTATCATTCTATTTCCCTTCTCCCTACTCTATTTCCATTTCTTTCTTCTTTCTCCTCATTTATGAATATTTTTATAACTCCATTCTTTCTTGAGTCCTTTGCAGCTTAGAGACCATCGTCTCTCTTGATGCTTCACAACCTTTCATATAAAAGACTAGAATGGCACTCACTAGATTGCATACCCACTAGATCTCCCAACAATCCCCTTTCATTAATCGAGCCTTATCCAATATCAGATTAAACATATTTTAATCCGCTAGAATCAGATTTGTATTTTATTTCACTTTATTTTATTTGAAAAGATTTATTGTATAAATAGTACTTTCTCACTTACCAGCCACCAAAGTCATCTGATTTTTTCAAGATCCATGCATCCAACCTCGCAATCTTTCTGGATCCGTCGATTTTTTCAGTGGTCCAAGTTTTGTGGAAATCTATTCAGTAGTTTTTGTGTAATCCTGATAACAAACCAACCAACCAACACACAGACAGGCACTCGGTTGATGTAGAAAATTACAACACCTAGTGAGCATTAAGCCTTTAGCTGATAAAAAGTCATAAGATACTCAGTTCTTTCACTTTTCTGTAGCTGACTCTGGGCTTGCACCTCCTGACAATGCAAAATCTACTTCCTTACAGGCTTTAGTAAGGTATCATACATAATATGGACTGCAAACGGGAAACATTGTAATGTAATGCTATGTGTGGTGCTGTCTATGACAGGATTTAACAAATGAGCTTTTTGTGTAATTTGTCTAATACACATTTCAGGGATGCAGGTGAAAGAAAATGTGAAACTCAGGGTTTGATTGATGATACAGTAGGTAAATTGATAACTACATTATATTATATTACATTGCCTAAATGATGCAATTGATATCATCACTTAAGAGTGTGTTCATATTTGGCAACATCTAGCGTTTGCAATATTGGCAGAACAAGTTTAGAATATCTGTATGCTTATCTGTAGTTCGCTATCACGCCTGTCTGGTTACTAAAAAAAACCAGACTATTTACATAATGTACCCATTATGTTACTTACTCATCAGGGAGAGGCCAGCTCCATGTCAAGTAGGAGCCCTTTATCACCTCGTAGCTCACATGCAGCTCATGCTTCATTCTCTGCTCAGGACACCATTGCTCCATAGCAAGCATACAAAGCAAGTAGTTGTTTGCTGCTATATTAATGTATAATATCTCATACAGGGAACCTTTAAGTGGATTGTTAGTTTAGTTTATTTACCACAGTGCACTGGCTGTAAAAAAGTTAGAAAAGTTACACATGGCCATCTGTGTGCAAAATATTTGTGTGCTGCGTTCTTGGGACTGCTCAGTCTCGGATCTCAAAATTTACCAGGAACTCCATGTCTTTTCGTGTTTGTGTGACAGTATCACCCACAAACACAGATGTACCTCAGTGGGTGTCAGTGACATCACAGAGTCGATGGTCTAACAAGAGAAAGAGGCACAGAGAAAGAAGTTGAAAGGAAAGGAGTTTGAATTTTGTGCTCAAGTTGAAACTTTATAACCTGCGTAGATGCTTCTTGGCCATTTTGGTGGCTTTGTGTCTTCGACTTTATATGCAGGTGTACAGCCTGTAAGATTCTTTCCACGCTTAGATTTAACTCAGCTTAACAGGGGAACTGAGATTTTGTTCTGGTTGGCACTTGTATTGTGTCATCATTCTGTGGCCTCCCTAATCTACACTAACAGATGGTAATGGTGCCCATAGAGTCACCTTGCATAGATAACATAATAACTTTGGGCATGATATTAATTTCCTGTCAAATGTGTTTCGAAATGGAGCAACAGGAAGCATTACAAAAAAAATCCACCTTTAGAGTAGATGCATCAAAGTGAAGTGCCAACAGAGCTCAGTCAGTTGATTTGAGACAGAAAAAAAGAGTCCATTAATAAGACTTCAGCAAAGCCAGTAGGGCACCATTGGATCGACAGATGGCCACAAAGACCGGTTCTACAAATGTTCTTGAACGAACACAGTTTGTTTTGGCCTTGAAACAGCATGTTGTGTAACTCCTGCCCCTCTTCTGTATTCTCTTCAAATAATAACTCAATTTCCAACCAAAATATTCTCCTCTCAGTCTGTTTTTCCCTTCTTTCTCTATTTCTTTCATCAGCTACACTTCTCAACTTGTTCTTTTCTCCATATTTTTCCTTTTTTTTACTCAAAGCTCAATAATTCAGTTCTGCGTTACTCACAACATTTTCATTGTTCCATAATTTATTTTCCATAGGCTGAATTCTGTTTACATGGAAATTACAAATCAGTGATTAGCATGTCTCCAACAAATGAGTTATTATAGTTTAAATGTCATCTGGGGACCTGACTAAGAGTCTGTTTGCTCAGTGTGCTCAGTGATTGTGTGTGTGTGTGTGTGTGTGTGTGTGTGTGTGTGTGTGTGTGTTTGTTTGTGAGCATGGCACTGTTAAAGTGAACATGCTGGCATTTGGAGGAATCAAGTCCTTTATATTCCTCCGCTGTGTTTGATAACAAGAAGCTGAATGGTTCGGTCGTGGGAGGCTGAAGAGGAATTTAGACTACATTGAAACGCAGCTCACCTCCAGTTATTTTGACTCAAAAGGCAACTTATCTGCCTCGGTCCCTTGATTGCCTGTGTTGTTATAATAGGCTATCAGATAAACACATTTATACCCTGGAAGTGAAGCTGTCGAGCAGTTGCAGCGCTGAATCAGCTCTGATATCAGCAAAATAGTCAAAGAACATTATGTACCTGATTGTGTGTATCATTATTTTTGAGTCGGAGATGCTGTTTACGCCATCTCATTTTCTCTGTCCTCATCTCACTACTTTGTTCTGCCTGTATATATTTTACTCTCATCTATGCTTTTTTCATTCTTTTCTGTCCTCTCTGCTTTCTCTCAGTTCGGTGTTGTGAGATTTGGTCAAAGAATGTGAAAGAGTTGACTCTTGAATCCAGGCTTTTATAAACATAGTGTATTGAGCCAAAATCAACAATCCCATAAATATAACCTTTTGCACTTGGGATAGATCGATTCATTTTGCTTGTTATTGCTTTGCTGAACTATCTCAACAACTATTAGATTGCCATGAACTACATGAACTGAACTACAGCTGAGGTTTGAAAATTTGTAGGTCTGTGAAATAGGCCATGAAATAGGTATTAAGTTTTTATATAAATGGTCTTAAAAAGACTTGAATTTGACTTGAAGAAACCTGTAGGAACCCTGTATCAATAAAAATTGTGGTGAGCTAGGGACTTGATTTTAGATTTATCTTTCCATGTCCTCATATTCTGATCCATACCTGTCTATTCCCTAGAGGTTTAGCGATGTGAAAGAAGTGGCGCCCCCTGTTGGTACATACGATGATCCCCGCTGTGCCCTGGAGGTGCTGAAGAGGACCACAGGAGCGAAGAAAAGCCCATTCGGCATCAACGCTGTGCGCTTCTCTTCAAAAAAATGGTCCACGCCCGGTCAGTATGGGTTGGGATTTTGTGTGTGTGTGTGTGTGTGTGTGCCTGTGTGCCAGTCTTTGCTGTTCAAAGTGATATTCCTCTTTGATATGTTGATATGTTTTACAGATGCAATCAAGATATCTTTAATTGTTCTGTATATCCAAATGACAGAAGACGTCTCACACATAAAGGGATTTCTTAAACATGGGGTCTAGCTCTTAGAGTCTCTGAACATCCACTTCTCACCCTGTCAGCTGAGGAGAGCATTTTTTATTTATCTATTTTTGGCTTAAAGTCTAAATCAAAAGTCTAATTTTCCCTCGTTTGAAACAACCCACATCCTTTACAAGTTCAAATTCTAGCTTGTCATGACCATTATTATCAATCTAACAAGTAATAATTAAGATTAAGTACTACTTTGCAGCTTGTATCAACGTTTTGAAATTAACTGAAAGGGGACTGACTTCTGCTATTGTGCCGTCTGTGTCTCTGTGAGTGTGTATTGTCCAAAGAGTAAACCATTATGTTGTGTACCATATATTACAATGCGAAAGTCCAAAAATAGGCTGATAATGCTATACTTGTTCATTATTACAATTAATTTAATGGGATTGAATATTAATCTTAAATTTTGCTTGATAGGGCGTTTTTCAACATTTTCTTGCAGTGGAAAAATCACTGAAAAGTCATCCATGTTGTGTTTCTCATTTCTGCTGCCTTGTATATGTTGCATTTCTATGTTTACTTGTATTTTCTGTATTTGTATCATATTTATATAAATATGATATACATATATACACTCCTCACAATTAGTTAGGGATATTGGGATATTATAGTGTTTCACTTGACTGTTCACTCTGTGACGTATCTGAAATTTTATTTTGTGTTTTGTGAATATTTTTGGTCCCCCCAAAAAATAAGTGATTTCAAATTGATGAAAATCTTTTAATTTGCTTGGTTGTCAAATTGCTTGTTAGTCTTCTGTTGAGTTGGAATATACAGGATTTTCTCGAGCATTATTAGAAATGCAGACCCATTCTTCATGTTTTTGATCATTTTCCATCAGTCTGTTACCAAAGCAGGTGATCACACATGCAGACACAGTGTTGAGGAGAAAGCTATTAAAAAAGCAGAGAAGCATGAGTGTCTCCACATGAAATTAGTGAGCGCAGGTGTAGCGCATGTGTCATCTTCAGCGCAAGCCAACACTATTTCTATGCAACACACACTGCCAGGATGTTAAAAAACTACGCCACAGTTACAGCTACATGACGTGTGTCTAAATATCTGCGGCTTTACTGGAAGTCTGTTTAAATTTCTTGCATCGTGATGGTGGTTTAGACAGAACTGATAGGTCTGAGGGAAAGTTAAATACACAAGATTCACAAATACATACAATAATCCCACCTTTTTTTACTACTTTCTGCAGGTCCAGGGTCCTATAATGTGTTTGACCATGGATTAGCCCGGCAGAGTTTTAAAAAGGCGTTTTTAGAGAGAAATATGAAGGGAGGCTTTGGCTCCACTGCTCAACGCAGCTCCTTCCCCCACAACAAGGAATCGATAATGGTCCCAAGTCCAGGACAGTATAAGGTAGGAAGATCCATCAATATAGTCATTCATTTATTTTCCTTTCTCTCTGTAGATATCCTGATATGCATTAGGCTGATATATAAAGCTAGGATCTAAGGGTACAGCTTATAGATTTGTGATACAGAGTTATATAGATAGAAAGTTCTGTTATTTTGACTTTGGTCCTCTTTGTAGTATGCATTTACGTGTGTGTGAATCCTGTGTGTTTGCATTCAGACAGAAAAGCAGACAGAGGAGAACTACAAAAAGAAGCCCACAGCGGTTTTCAGATCAGCCACTGAACGTCTGCTGTCATCACTACTGAGTAAAGTGAGTCTGTTTCCCTCTCCTCCCTCGGGCTCTTTGGCTTCAGTTTCCCCTGGAGTTGTCTTTGTCTCACGACTTGTTCTTATCCTCACAACATGTTGCTGTTGTAAAGCTGCTGAAACCTACTTATCAGAAGAGTCTGAGATGGGGCAAAACAGCCTTACATGCCAAGTTGTTAACTTTCATAAATGGGCCATCGCAGCGGTAGCATCTGACCCACTATGCCATGGGTCCTGTTTTCCAGCAGTTAATTTTCTTTGGCTGCTTCTCTTCTTCCCTTCCTCTTCCTCCTAATGCTCATTTATGCTGAAGAAAACAGGTCACAATTCAGGATAATTAGTTTCCTGTACTATTCTCATGTTCCTCTCCCTTTTGTTCCTCTCTCTCGCCCACTTTCCTTATTTTATTCCACTCAAGCTGATGCTAATGTAATATATTTACCTACCTAACTCTTCCCACTTACAGTATAACTATATTTAATTAGATTTTAAAAGACTTATTTGCCTTTTTATTCCAAAAGTTTTCTATAAAATATAACTAAAAGGTTACTGAAACCTGCAGGATAACTCTTTCATTATAGACCTGAATTTCAACAATATTTATAAAACCGTAAAAATGGATCTTTATGGAATAAGTAATTAGTGTTTCAGTATTATTGCACACAATCTTTTTGTGTCTTATATATTTAATTGAGAGAGAAAGTACCTCAACAGACAAATCTAGACTTAATCTAAAAAAATATCCCATTTTAACTGCAGTGTTATCCAGTCTCATTTCACTAATTAAACTTTCTATTTTGCTGTCTCTTTTTTCTGTTTCGCTGCCAGTTTTTTCATGCATGCTGCTGAAATCATCAGTTTCAGTTATGATACAGTTGGTAGAGGGAAATTAATAGTTGAACCACTTGTTGCACTTACTCCAATTACTCCAAATGTTGCTGGCCACTGGGGACTTACACCTGTAATATCCATCTACCTGTGAGCATTGTGTCAAGACCTGAACATTTCCACAGCGTAATTGCAAAAAAAAAACTGGAGGCGTAAACAAAAAAGGCAGCAAAGGACAAATGTCAATAAGTAAAATGAAAGTGGAGGAATGTTGTAATTGAAAGGGGAACTTTGATTTATGATTTTAGTTTTTCAGGATTTTTTGGTTTCACTTTCACACTTTTGTTCACTAATAGTGAAATATTTTTAATTGCATATTCTTCAAAGATGATTATCATCTTGGTACATTAGTTACAAACTGCTTGCTATAAGATGGTGACAGCACAGCCAAAGTGAACTTTGAAAACACTGTAAACTCTCTGACTTTCTGGTGCTTTTTTATGACTATAACCATTTTTATATAGCACTTGTTTGAAATATTACTAAAACTGCTGTCCTGACACTTTTACATTAATTAACACTCTAGCATTATGCATAGAATACTGAATGTTAATGTCAACAAGTAAATACTGGCATTATTTAAAACAGAGACAATGTTTGGATTGTGAAGGTGGATTTCTTTGCCCTGTGTGACACAGGACGGTGTTTACTTGCATATAAATAATGTGCTAATGAAGAAACACAGAGAAGCAGCTGGATGTGAGGGTTAGCGATTAAATCTCACGGACTGTAGTAGTGAAAGAATGTTCCAGGAGACAATTATGTAAATTTGCTGCTAAAGTGTATGCTACAGCATTTTAATATTCAAGGTACACAATTTGTATTTTCATGTACCCTTCTGGGTGCCAGCTGGTGTTTACTCTGATTAACTCCAAAGGTTAGAAGTGTTATCTAAATCTTGAGGCAAAGGTCTCCACAACTGATCTCAGCACTGCAAACTATGCAGCTATCTAGAAAGACAGAGTTTAAAAGGGTAATTCGACACTTATCACAGAGGGCAGAACATTGTAAATTATAGGTGCACTGCTGCACATCATTGGGTTTAGTTTGTCATCTTGTAGCTTTCATACATACCTCTCACTCAGTTATACACTACGTTGATACCACTAACATAACATCAGCAACATCACAGCAAGCGAGTTCCTTCGCATGCACTCAAAAAGCAGCTTGGTAAGCATGCTACACGTTTAATCGAACCTTATTTTGGAAATATAGCTTGCCCTTGTGAACTGCTTTAATGACAGAAGACGCTGCTTCCAGACTTTTTCTTGGGGAGTGTGTGACAGACTGGCAGGGAGTTTTTGTTGTTTTTCCAACCAAACAACTTATTTATAGTTGTTCAGGCTCACATAACCCAGTTTCATGTACACATGGGCTGGAAATCAGTTTTCTTCAGGATAAATCTAACTAGGGAAATGTGATTTTTTTTTTCCCCTCCAGGAAACAGGTTTGTAATTTACACAATGTTTAAACACTAAAGAGAGAATTGCTCCAGGGATCCAGTGTTGAATGACCCTTAAGCTGTTTATCTTCCTGAAAGTTATTTAAAAGTCTTTCTACCAAAAAAGTGCATTTGTGAATATGATGTTTCAAAAGTTAGAAAAACATCTGAATTTAGGTCTCACCAGGCCCAGCTTTTATCAGTCCTCACCATCAGGACACAGAGTCCTGCTGGTTTTCATTCCTGCTGTCTAATCAGGGAGCGATTTACACCTCGGACACCAAGTGAATGCAATTAACTACCTGGTAGGACATAAAAGCAGCAGGACTCTGGGTACGGAGCAGCAGGATCAAGAACGACTGCCCCAGCAAATGAGGAGCAGAGCCTGAGAAATATGCAGGTGTAACACAGGAAAATATCACAATTGCAATACTAGGTGAGCATACTAATGTTGTAAATCAGCAATCTTTCGAATCCTCTCGCCTTCGGATGTAGTGAGGTGAGAGGTCAGGGTTACCTTATACCCTGAGCGACCCTGCTGAGCCCAGCATAGTAGAAAATGTATGCCATAAAATGTTCTTGATGAGGACGGGATGACATCTGTTGCAGTCTATACACTCTGTTTTTTGTATGTAGGTTTGGACAACTTTTGTGTATTATACGTTTACATTATTTTTAGTGTGATGCTGTTTATGCGTTCTCATAATGTGGATCGGTCACATTTTGTGCGTATCACAAACTAAATCATGCGTGCAGATGATGCTCATTAGAAAACTGAGAATTCTGGTGCTGCTCGCCTCTGTAATAGTCTCTACCTCATATATCTGTCTGCACTGTTTGCCATTTTTCAAGACAATGGCTCGGTGTAGTTTTCTGTCAGGCTGCAGTATATTGTGCTGATGGATAATCGGGCTCACTCTGAACTCTCAGTGTACTAAATCCTAATGTAGACAGTGGAAAGCTTGACAGCCATACTATACACAGTCCACGTAGTGTTTGTGTTTCACATTGTCTTGCACTGATGCAGGGTAGCTACTGTATGGATCTGGAAGTTGTAAGCATCCAAGTTCAAATGATCAGTGGTAGACTTTCATTATATGCCAGACGCACAGGCTGATTAAATATTTAACAATGGCTTTAACTTGGCCCGATTCCCAGCAGCAGCACCTCCAGCTTGGTTTTGTGTTCCCACAAACATAATTGGCCGCAATCGCGGGTGGGGAGCTGGCGAGGTCGAGGTGAAAAGAAGCGGCTGGTGGCACCATGTGTCACGGAGGTAGCACACGTCTGTCTGCAACTCTCCTTGGGCAAACAGCATGGTTAGCAGTGACAAGGACGGATGCAGAGTTTGGAGAAAACAGGGCAAAAAACTGAAAAGAAAACAATAGTTTATGGAATTGTGCTTTAGAGACACAATATAACGTCCACATATCCCTGCCTGTTTCACTCCCTTCTCTCTGGGTAGTACCTCTGAGTGCTCTGTGGAGAAGATCTGAGGCCACTTATAATGGCGCCACACAGAGCCTCCTTTATGACCAGTTAATGAAAAATCACACAGGGACGCCTTAGCTGTAACAGTTAGCCACATACCGCGCTGCAGCCTAGGCTGTATCCCTGGTAACAATGCGTCCCCTGCTGGGACGGATATTAAAAGTGTCTAATCAGGAAACAATCATGATCATGTGTAGGGAGTAAGACAAGAAAAAAGAAAGAAAAGAAGAGCGGCAGAAATCATGTATTATTATTATCTGTTTCATGCTTGGAAGTTTATGTCCTCTGTACTTAAAAGCCTTAAAAGCTTCATCTAGCAGTAGAGGTCGACATTTTATTGGAGGAATTATTCACACTGCATGGCTTTTGAAGTCAGAAATATAAAAGACTTATCATGTCAGTTGAAATGATAGAAGCTGTCTTGTTTTAGACGCAACGGGGAGACCTCTTATCTGACTACCAGAGGATATGTATTACTTTTTTTTTGTCTGTCTTTAGCTGCTCTGCTTTCTGTATTCAAGATCTTTAGTTTGTCAGTCTTGCTTTGTGTCAAGGCAAAGTCCAGTTTATTTGTTTTGTTTTATTGACACTGTGAATTACAAATCGGCCTATTCCCAAATCCTCTCTATACTGGTTAGATTACCAAACACTGGCTCAATACATATTGAAATAACAGGCATGGCATGTTTTATTTTCTTATCTTTTGCTGCACTCTGGCTGCTCACCTTTCTGACAGTCTAAATCAAACACACCTCAACTAGTTCAAATATTTGAAGCCATATCAGATCTGTACTTTAGGTACAGGTCTGGATCTGATAGGAGTTGATTACCTGTCTGTGGAGAAGAAAGAATCAGACACGTTGTTGAGAGATAACAGATCTGAAAGAAGAGACGACTATGAGTAGAGCTTAACTTAAATGAGAGTTCTCTCTAAACCAATGCTCTTTTTCAGTGTTATTTCTTCTTTATTTCTTATGTTCTCTTTCTCTTCTTGTCCTCTCATCCCTCTATCCTTCCCCCTTGTACCCCACTTTCCACATTCCCCCTTCTCCAGCTCTCTCCTTCTCCTCCTTCCTCCTGGCCAAGCCGTCCCGATAATGACCTTTCTGTTGTGGAGGTCGTGGGATACCCCCAGGCAGCGCTGGGAGAGAATAAGAGAGGAATTAAATTTGGACCTGTGTTTTACCCTTAGGCAGTGGAATTCCTCTCGTCTATGGATCAATGAAATATTGCCCTGTCCCTTGAAGCGACAGCAGAGAGGCTGGACAGGCTGTTTTGTCTGTAGGTCAGTCAGTTTTTACCAACGTGTTTCTGTCTTTCGTCATTGTGGTCGATTTTGTTCCGTTGCCAATGATGTCGAGATGAATCGAGGTCCTGATGGATGGTTATTGTTTTACTCAGTGAGATTGTCAATGGCAAGGACATTGGTTCAATTATGAGGTGTTACCAATAGCTTTAATAAGTGCACTTTCAAGTGCACTTCAGTGAATTGTGGGCAGTGAGTTAAAAGCACAGTTAAGTATTTTCTGGCACTAGGGATCTCTCAATCAGAACAATGAATACAAAATACATGGACCCACTCCCAATGGTGCACCTAAGGCCTAAAGCCCTGAACCCTCTCAGACTTGCTGTTGTCACCTGGTTAATGTTTGATTGAGTGAGACTTTAAGGGGCCAAATTGGTTTTAATAGGAATGTTCGTTGGAACATTTCTTTTTATCTTGTGGATTTGGGACTTTTTATTTTATGTTTAGGGTTAGGGGTTAGGAGCACATATATACAGAAATAGAAACATTCAATCAGAGGTTTCAGAAAATAAGTTCTGTAATGTTTCAAAAGATTATTTCAATTTCTTTTTTTTTAAGAAACTGAATTATTTCAAGGTTAACTCCACCAATTTTACACATTAAAGTGAGTTCACAGTTCTTGAGGAGTACTACTACTACAGTCCAAAAGAAATGATTAAAATCCATACAGATACACAGATATTGCCTTTTTTATTCCCTGTGTTTTTCTTTCTTTTCAAAACCTGAAGCCTAGATTACCCACAATGCAACTTTTCCTTTATAGTACATAAATGCAGTAGACTTTAATGTGTAAGATTGGTGGAGTTACTTTAAGTAGAGAATCAGTTCTAGGGGAAATGTCAGATCTTAGGTTTTAAATGTAAATGTTTGCATATAGTACAATGAATATAATCAGATATTCAAGAGCGCCAACATCTGGAACATCCTCGGGCTTCCAGTGGTAAACCCAATGTAACCTTGTGGCAGTTGTTACAGCACTATGAACTGTGGGCAATTTCCTCAGGCAAAGTCTGCAGACACGCAGACTTAAAGAGAGTGGCCATACAGGGCTCAAAATGTCTGCGAGTGAGCCTTGATGCACTTCGACAATTTGACAGTGAGACAGCCTTAAGCCCTCGCAGACTTCCCGGGAACGTGCCTCAAAGAATGTAAGTCTGTGGACATTGGGATTGGGCCCTCGATCGATTTTGTCCCGAAGTAGAGTGGGGTCATGCGAGTTGTTGCCTTACCTACCATTCTAGATGATGCTGCAATGGCAGTGGAAACAACCCAACAGCAGTCACATACACAAATGCTTATCTAGTTATAATCTACACATATAGCACTTACTATTTACATGTGATTGATAGGGAAATACATGGAATCAAGTGTGAAATGAAGGGTTCGCTAATATCATTAGTTACTATTAGTATTTAAAAATGACTAAAAAAACGAAGGTTTTCATATAAGTTTGATGAGTAATACTTCTTTAAAATATCGCATAAACCCCCAATAACATCAGCAAATACAAATTAAAACATTTTCTGGTTTATTCTGATACAAAAGCCAAGTATTTACTATTCACAGTTCTTTTTAAGCTTGTCTCTTGGCTCAGTGCATCTCATTTTAAGCAGATGTATCCAAGTAATAATGTCTCTGCCAGTCAAACAAATTTCCAGTTTATCTGCACTAATATCTGTGACGCTGACAATGAACAACACTTCATAATTCTCCTTCCTCAGTGTGTAACTGGCTTGATGGAATCAGACAGACGATATTGAAACATGGCTTTTATTACATTTACCACTGACAGTGATTGGAAGCAGGATTCATAATACTCCGACGGTGTGGAAATAATAATAAAAACAAATAGAAAAAGGAGGCACCTCACAGGAGACATTCACATCCTTCACTCTCTCTGTTGACTGTAGAGGTAATACACCGACTTCCACTGCCATGGCAACAAATATAAAGTGTTTTATTTAGCATTATCTGTCTGAACTATCACTCATTACTTACTAATGCACAAATATAACCTGGTTTGACAGGCAGTAAGGCACATATGCCAGAATCGTGGTAATTTGATTACAAGAATTGTTTACTGTAAAGCCGAATAATGCATCTTTGTTAGGTGTTGCTTTATGTGAGGTAGCTCTGTAGGTAAATATAGTCCTATGTGGGCTCTGTGGAAACTGGACTCTTGTGTTTTCCCTCCTACCTGTTTCCATTGCTGGCTGCATTCATAAAAGTCACATCCAACATGAAAATCCTATTCAGTAGCGACTGTATTGTATTTCTGGTCCAGAGACAGACAGCCATCTTTCACAAGGCCTGACACAGTCAAGGGAAACCTCAATAATGTCAATTACAAGTGGAAAAACACCACATTGCTCTCAGCCACACACAATGAGGAAGACACAAAAAGAGAGGGGAGATGAAACTGAATGGAAGAAGCAGTGGGAGGGAATGAAGGAACGGCACAGAGACAGAGAGAGAGAGCCTCTGTGTATAATGTGTAATTATCTATCTTATTAGCTTGGATTAAGATAATTAGTGTTTGCTAAACATACATTTATCAAAGTGAAGAGCAGCATCACCCCCTGCTCTGCAAAATGAACGCAACGACAAAAATCCAGGAGGTGAAATTATACTGAAGCAGAGAGAAGAAGGAATGAGGGACAGATAGAAAGAGAGGCCGACAACACAGAGAGAGAAACATAATGAAGACAGAAAGAAAGAACGATGGAAAGACAGAGGCAATGAGCAGAAGTGAGACATTTCTGTCTCCCTAGAGAGATAAAGGTGATAAATAAGTAAAAGCCATTTGAGTCAGACAAAGTGTGTGACAGCTCCATGGAAGGTAACGCCATAGGCAAGATACGTATAACTATCTTGAATAGGGAAATATGCGGTGGCCGAGGGTTTGTCACTTATTGACTTTTTGTCTCTGGGCTTCATTGCATTTTTATGATATATCCATGGACAGCTAATGGCATGTCATGGTGCAGCCTCTATTTATTGGAGACAAGGGAGTCGAGTGATGAAAGAAAAGGAACAAAAACAGGAAAATGGAGTTATAGATTTGATATGGATTTTACTGTCAGCTGTCAGGGTAATGATGATGATGTGAGTCCCTGTGAGAATTCAAGCGTGGTCGCATACACTAGCGCACATGCAGAGGAAGTGACCCACTCAAAATGTGTCCATATACGAATATACACGCGTATTTATCAAATCAGAATGTCCATACAGTATTTATATGCATGCATGCATACACATAAACAGTATAGTAGCTACAACATATAGAGGAGACACACACATGCACAATTAAGTGACTGAATGAGAAGAAGTGCTTAGCGACACTTCCACCCTGAGGCTTCAGACAGTAACACTCCCATCATGCTCTGCTCAATATTCGCCTGAACAATTCATAAACGTGATGGATAGAGAGATTTGAAGAAGAGAGTTGGGGGGGAGCAGAGCGGCGGTGCTGTCATATCCAGTAGCTATATTGACTAGTTTCTCTGACAAGAGCTTTTTACTCCCGTTTTCTTTCTTCTGGTTTCTTCTTCACCCTGCCCACTCTCTTTCATTTTCTCTTAGCTGTAAACAGAATAAAATCAGGAAATGACAGGCAATGCTATTTATTTTGTGCATGAGTCAGTCAGTTTGCTTATGTGTGTATGTGGCTTCTCTGTCATCTGATTTACCCATCAAGCTACCTAGCGCCACGTAAAGTGATAGTGAAACTGTATTTTGAATAGTTGATATTTAGGATAATATTTAAGCCAAATAGACATCCCACAAGTGGTCGCAATCTCTGCCTTTACCACTGCCTCTAAAATTGACTTTGTGATCTATCTCAACACCCATGAGCCACATCTGGCCCGCCAAAGCCTCCCTATCATCGCACGGAGTATTATTAAGTTCAGAAAAGGTGGCATCTAACATTACTGCCCAGTGGGAAAGGCCCAGTCCGCCCTGAGAGTGATTGTCAATTAGCTTGCCAAACCCCAGGAAATGAGCCAAAAGGTCTGCAGTTCATGGTTCACCCACTCTACAGAATCAGATACTCTCCAATTCCATCCTTTCTACTCTGTTGACCCAACCATCAAAACCACCCAGCTCCGAGGCTAGTCACTTCTTGGATCTGACACCAGTGCACTGAGCAGACTGCAGATGTAACTCCGGACTTGTCAGAGAATCACTTTGCTTGTCTATAAAAAGCAAGAGACATTTCCTGGGGTTTTTATTCTCTTTGGCCAACTCTTGTATTGAGGCTCAAACTGAGTATTTTTGTTTGCTTCCTGCGATCCCAAAGAGGAGTTTTTTGTTAAGAAAAGGACTCAATTATTGGTAGGTGACCTTTTGGTTTTTGTATGAAGCACTGAGTGCCTCCTTGACAGAGGTCTCTGAGTGTTTTCTGTTTAGTTGTCTTAAAATATTTCTCATGGTTTTTAGGACCCTGTTCACACTGATATAAAGCTATTAAAAAATACCCTTCATTTTTAAGGACAATGTGTTCAGCCCTCACAGTGTCTGCTTAGAAAAATCTGGCCCTGGACAAATACAGTTCACCATGCCTGGTTTCTGGGGTAGAAGGGCAACACCTTGTGACACTAACTCCGTCAAAATAATCACAAACCAACCCACAGATGACCTGTTCTTCTCCCTCACAACTTGTGAATCAGAGTGGCTAGACAACCAAATCACTGTCCATGGAAAAAAAAACACCTAATGCAATGAATGCTGCCTGACTCGTGACAGGTCTCAATGATGCTCTCTCAATACATTACTTCATACATTATGTACATTACATTACTACATTATGTCATCTATATTATATTGAAATCATTTAAAGACAACTTTTTTTTGTATAATCTACCTTGTGCGTCTCCAGGGGCCGTTTCAGAGTGAATTATGAGTATAAAAGTGTTTGAAGTAAAAGCTGTAAGTCCAGTGCTTTTGCCTGATCCACGGTAGAGTACGTCTCCCTTTTACTTGTAGACGTATTATTTACAGACTATTTTAAGCCATTGTCTGACCTTTTAAGTGCCTCTGTCTGGGCTTCTATTCGCTTTTTTCCTCACTTTACTTTTCAGTTAAATTGTCGTTAAATTGCTGTCCATTAAAAGCTGTGTGGGTCTCTGATTTTTTTTTTGAAAGAAAGTCTCTGATTCAAACAGCTTGCTGGGTCCTATTGAAGTCTGATGCTCAGATTATATAATGGCCTAATCAGCTAACAGAGATGGAGAAAGGCTGCGTGATAGGTGATGATCGACGGAGAGATAAAAGAACAAGTTCTGCCAGCGACTTCTGGAGGCTGCAATGTTCATGGCGTCTACACAGTATTGAAGAATTGCACAAGGCGAATGACATACTAATTATTTTTCTTCTCCTAACTAATCTTTGTCATGATGGCGGTGCTCGGAAAAAGGCCACCGGGTGATTAAAATCAAGGCAGAGTATTAATATGCTGAAAGATTATACAGCAGTTTAGAGACCATACTCCATTCAACAACATTGGTTGTTTAAGCAAATGCCCCAAAATGACAAAGACCTCTGGTGGATGTCGTAATTTCTCCAACAGGGAGCCATAAAGGAAGTAGTGTGATGTTGTTGTAGAGCCGCAGAGTCTTTATGGATGAATGGGTCAACAAAACACTGAACGTAAATGGAGTTATGAGTATTAATCTTTTACAAGATTTTTAATTTGCCTCTTGCTAATGACTCACTTTTGACTTCACCTGTCCTCTAATTAAGTTGTTCTGAGCTTAATTTCCTGCCTTGCATGGGGAAAGATTCAGATTAAGTGATTCATGTCTAATGAAAATACAATGTTGACGTCTTTTAATAGCTCCAGTGCGTTGTTTCAAACCTGTTTTGATTTACAAAGACGCGATGGGGAGGGCCAGGGGAGGTGAAGTAAGAGATGAGTGAAAGTAGAGACCACGTAGACGGTAAAAGGAGAGCTTCAGCGACTGGAATAAATGGTTGGATGCATGCATGAGCAACAGAGGAAGAGACAGAGAGAAGAGAGACAGAACAAGTGAGTCTTAAAATGTGTGATAGGGCACAGATGGAGAACTTGTCTGTGTAGCACTTTCAGATTTTATGATGTGTGGATGCTCTCTAAGTTATTGCTCGGAGGAGAAGATCACATACGCTCGGTGAAATTCTTTTTCTCTCTTTCCTTGTCTTCCTCGCTTGCTGTGAAGTCCTGGTTATTGTTACCTCCCTGCTGTCTTGCTGTTATAAAACAAGTCAGCTGAAAAACAGCCCTTCCTCAAAAACAGCCTGTGACTCGAAATAAAAGACATTTTACAAGCGAAGGTGGATAAACACTACATGATTTCTCGCGCATTCTCACGACTCCAGAGCAATGCTCTGTAGAGTCAATACCTACTGTATGCTTCATTAGTTTGTCGTATGCAATGTCGCCATTTAAATGGTAAATGGTTGCTTTCATAAAGCGCTTTTATCCAATATGCTTTACAATTTGCCTCTCATTCACATATTCCCACACACACACACACACACACACACACACACACCCATTGATGGCAGCAAGCTACCATGCTTGCCTGACCATTGGCAGCAATTTGGGGTTCAGTGTGTTGTCAAAAGACACTCCAACATGTGGACAGGAGGGGGTAGGCATCGAACTGCCACTGTAATTAGTGTACAATCTGCTAAATCCTCATACCTGCAAATAAACTTTAAAAAAAATATGGCCTTTGCCAATATGACCATTATAAAAACTTTTCATATGAGCGTTTCCTAATCTGACATTGCAACAGCACGGTTAAGATCTGGTCAAAGGTCCCCGGGGAGTTTTTGACCACTTTTAGCACTAATTAGGTCAATTAGCAATGTAGCTAGCAGCCCTGTTAGCTGACTGGACTCTGTCTGGACTGCAAGCGTGGGTCATGGTGTGAATCACTGTCGGAAACAGGGCTGAGCTCATCCAGGCTCGGCAGCCTCCAAGTGAACAGGACAAAGACTGCAACGAGGCCCGTCTTGGTTCTGTAAATGAGAGAAACAAGAATTCAGAAGTTGTACAGTTTAATATTTCTGTTTGGTAAGCAAAACACATGTGAAAATGCATCCTTTCTTGACATTATGTGAGTTTATTTTGTTTATTTATTAGACTAAGTGAAGAACTTTCCACTAGCATACATCTCTCTGCTCAGACTCCGGGGAGATATCAGACCATCGCCGTTTGAGGTCTGGGTGGAAATACATGTACCAGATAAGACAGGTGGAGGTTTGAATGTTTGAAACTACAATTCTGGCCTCATATTACACATTGTCCCTTTAAACATGTGTTGTTTTATTTGAACAAACAAGCACCAACTGCTGTCCTGTCTCAGAATCGCATTGCAAAAAATCCATATTTGAGTCAGTCTTTACTCTGTTTATTGTTTGGAGTAAGCTAGAGTGATTTGTTGGTTGTTTTTATCTCTGGCACATCCACGCAGGAGGTTATGTCTTCTTTCATGTGCTGTCTGTCTGTCTCTGTCTTAAATCCAGTGTCGTGTTCAAAGAAACCGATCGCACAAATGCAAATTAAGACAGGTAGCAGCTTTAATACACTACATGATGTAAATTAACATAATTTTGATGCATTTCAGATGCACCTTTTCTGTCTAGTGTCAGAATCAGCCAATGCTCCATCTGTCAAATTTCATTTGTATTGACTTGCTGTTGAAAATCTTCAGCAGCGTGTGAGAGACTGGACCCCAATTTGTATTTATTTATCTTGAGAGTAATGGAATTGTCGGCAGATACCAGTGGACCTGTGGCACTGACCAGAATAGAGATCAGAATTTAAAACAAATTAAAACTTTTTTGCCCTTTTTTGATTGGATTAGAGGAAGTGAATCTGACCAGGCCTGGTCCTTTAATTCGATAGTGTCTTTATCTGTTATAAGGCCTGAGTTTTATTTCTGCTGCCAACTTATTTTTAATTTTTTTTAAAGAAAATTTGGGCAGTTTTTTCTCTTTTCTCTCCCTCTATTGTGTCCTTATGATTCTGCCTCTGTCTTGCTCCACATCTGTATGTTTTCTCTCTCTCAGCTAATCAGTCCCTCTCGGCCTCTCTTTCTCTTCACCCCGCTCCTGGTGTTTAAATTAGGCACATGTGCTAACCAGCTGTGTCCAGTGTGTGCGTGTGCATGCCTACATGTACATTTCTCCGTCCAAAGTATGGGCACCAGCTGTGGCCAGCAGCTGTGTGTATTGCACATCGTGTGTGTGTGGGCGTGCACGCGTATGCAGGTGTTGGCTTGTGCCCATTTTTTACGCAGCAGCTGTGTGTTTAGTGTGTGTTTGGTTATGGACAGCTGTTTAGTAGCAGGTGATGATTTCAGGAGCCAAGCAGACAGTCAGCCAGGCGGGCGGCCAGGGGGAGGATGGGGAGAGCGAAGCCCAGTAAGATGCGAGGAGGGCCAGGACTGGGCATTAACTCAACCAGGCCACCTCCTCTGCTGGAAAGCTGGTGGTTCAGGAGGGACCCAGCTGTGGGTGTCAGTGTTTATACGGGCCCCTAAACCTGCCAGACAGCACAGACAGCTTACTGATGACTAGTGTATATAAATCACAGGGAGACAGTTACAGTGAGGCTTAAAGGGGTTTGGGTTTAAGCTCTACTGTAGATCTAAACTGGAGTCTAATCCTCTCACACAAATGCTCCTCAGCATCAGATTAGCTGTTTAGTTCTTCATGTAAATGCCACATGAGATGTAGTGAAATGAGAGAACTGAAGCTCTGAGATTAAAGTAGACAAATAAAGCACTTGCTAAGTAAAGACAGAGGTTAAACAAAAAAAAAAGTGAGACTGCAAAAATATAGTGGATGTAATTGATGGAAGGGAGGATCGAGTTTTTTGAACCTTGGGAAGAAGAGAGAGTAGGCAGAGCATCAGGCATCAAAAGACAATGGAGAGGGCAAGAAAGTAAGCATCAAGGAAGGCAAAAAGAGATGATAACGCAATAATAGACAGGAGAAAGCAACATATACAAGGCTACAAAACACAGCAGAAACTGTAGCTGTCAGCAAATTGTCAGACTAACTGCTGCCTATAAAGTGCGAATAGGAAGCGAATGGGACCCATATGGTTTCCTTCTGCCATTCCATCTATATTGAAGACCTGTCTAAAACCTCATTAAGGCCTTATGACACGAGCCATACCTCCACTGCTAAAATCAGACAGATGGTTATCAAGCTCTATGATGAGACACCAGCTGTGCTTATGACACAGAATGACATAGATGGTCTATTCTGAGCGGGAAACAAGCAAACAAATGCCGTGTTCACTTCTCATTTGAATACCAGCGATATGTTTTATTGCGTAACATTAAGCAACACACAAACTGAAAATTAAAAACAAGTGTAAGGACGATATATGATCTTAAAAACTACATAGCATTATTCTGTGCTTAAGTGCTGTGGTGTCTTGTTATAACTCTGTAAAAGCCGAATCTCCCGTCCTCACGAAAATATTTTACCTATGAGTGCTAAAAAGGAAACATTGTACCCGTAGAAGTGAGGAGTGAGATTGAAATGACGCAGACCCATCACTGACTAACCACCACTGGGATACATGCGCAATGCGCTTACACACAGACAAGCACATGCCCCGGCCCACACACTAAGATTATATATTATCTCGAGTGCAATGATCTGAAATATGGAAATACGGTCTAAAAAAAGCATTGCGCTCTGCCGGGAAAAATAAAAGGTTTTAAGAGTAATGAGAGGATGAAGAATGGGATGTGGTAGTTAACACACACACACACACACACACACACACACACATGCATCTTGTATGTCATGCCTGTTCATTAGTCAAAGCTGTCACTGCATAACTAAGCTGAATCGTTAGTATGGCGGTTGCCAGGAGAAGATGGCATAGCAGAAAGGCTATAAGAAGACAGCAGGTAACATCGGACTTGGTGTTTACATTTTGTCGAACTCTTTTGAGGCTTGTGTGTAACTAAGTGCTTTGCATTTTCTGTGAGATGTAGAGGATACTACAGTGTGTGTTTCCATCCCTACTAGATGTGTTAAAATCGGCTTCCCTAGGACTTGGCAGATTGATTGTGCAAAGACTTGATTTAACCTTTAACACATCTCAAGGAAATGGAATCGAATGCAACTGGATTTGGTCCAGTTGCATTCGATTCAGTTTCCTTGAGATAACTATGACCTGGATGAATGAGAATATTCACAGGCTTAACCTTTAACACAGTACCCACAAACTACTATCGATATTGTCAGCTGTCCAAGACACCTGACAGTGTTCATCATCTTTGAACAATGAACAGTACATACATGTTCTTTAATAATCCACCAGTAATGCAGAAGATTGCCAAGTAATGTCAGGAAATACATAAGTATAGACATTTTTTTAAACAAGCAGTTAAGCATGATCGGTCTTGCAAAATCATGTGCGTCGTCAATTTAATGGCAGAGAGTCGTGTACAATTTTCATGAATAAACTCTTGAAGGATAAATGTGGCTGTCTCCAGCTGCTGTGCACTGCTCAGGAAACTCCACCATAATGACAGAAGGGACTGTGCAGCTGCACTGTTTTGCCACAAGAAGAGATTTTTTATTTTTTCCAGAACAGGGATTATCAGTCTTTTTATGTCAGATCCACTCCACAAAATCCAAAATTCAAAAGCACATCAATTCATCAAGTTGTGCTTTATAAACCTTAAAGGAGGAGGTAACTGTTACTTTGCCCAGATACCAGAGGAATCTTATAATTATCTGTAATTTTCTTGTATTTTTATGGCCAGTTTTGTTGTTTGTTTTGTTTGGATGGATGAAGCTTTACTGTACAAGCATATTCTTTTGACTGTAATCATATCTAGTTCCCCTCATGATGAGGAAAAACATCTCATATACACCCACTAACATCTGCTTTTGTCTTCTACAATTGGCATTCCTTCCTGGGTCAACTGACTCAGCAGTACTCACAGGTGTTTTTTCAGCTAATTTTCACCTCTTTTCTGACGCATTTCTTTGACTCAGGTTAAACTTGGCTCAGAAATACTGTTCCATCTGTCTCTGTTCAAGCATCCCTCCAATGTATTTCAGTTTGTGCTGAGTTTTATAGCGACACTGAGGTGAAAGACAGAGAAAAGTAACAACCCTAACTTTGTCACATACCTCCATGTCAGTAGCAGCATCAGTCTCTTCAGCTATCAGTTTCAGAAAATGTCTCTAATGTAGAATGTGATTGATTAAGAAAAGTTTGAACCTCTTCTGGAGTCCGATGAGGTCTGTGCTTTCTGCTGTTCCTCGTTTTGCGAACAAAAAAGAAAGAAAAAATCAGAAAGGCAAACTTGTCCACTGGCAATGTGAAACTGAATCGCCTAATTTTAGCCGCTCTGCTAAAACCCGTGTGCCATGTGACCCGAGCCTTTCAAGACCCACATATACATGCTAATTTTGGCATAAAACTGCTACAGGATTTATGAGAATGTTTTATGTTTCTGTTTTGTGCTTTGACGGGGGATTTGGGTTCAGGGCTAAACTCAACACTGTTGATGCTCACTGTCCCTCTTGGCAGCATCTGTATGTAAGAAAGCACTCAAATCCAGGACATGCTGTACTGTAGACCTCTGCTGCCTCTCATTGTACATTTTTACTAAATTGAGTATTTACCTGTTGGTTTATTTAGTATTTACCCTGACTTCATGATTTAATTAAGTCCTCCCACGGTGTGCCTGATCTGTAGTTCAAATTGTTTTTAATTAACCAGAACTATGAAATCTAGTTTACACATAACATTTTGCATGCATCAAAAATATACGATTTTTGTTTATTTTTCTCGCTCCGCTTTCATTAAAAAATACTGTCGGGCTTGACAGTCCGTCTCGGTGCTCACATCACATCAATATTCAATTTCACCGGCTGCCTGCCACAAGTGTGTATCTGGCATCTACAGTGCACTTTATGCACAGATATTTTTCAGACAGTCAAGGGCACGAAATGTGGAGAAATTGTTCGGAAAATCTGTGCCTGCGCGTGTGTCACTGTGCGCATGTAGGAAGATACCTATTGAGCTGTCTAAATGTCGAAGGTGTGTAATTAAAGAGAACCCGAGTGTTGTCAATAGGTGATGACTGCTACTGGGAGCAGTGGCTTGCTCCATGTTCAGGTATAATTACGGACCATAGGGCCCCTTGAAAGGCGTGTGTGCACATTACGTCGCCGAGGTTGGAGGATGATTGCCGCGCACTGTTAGATAGATCTGTGACAGATGTGTGCCTACAGGTGCATGTGTGTGGCGCTGTGCGTCTGTGAGAGACATGCTCCAAACCAAACCCGGGAATACAGTAAAAAGTGACAGAATTTCTTCTCCCCATTGTTGAATCCATTTTATTTCTCAGCAATGCCACCGTTGCTTTCAACATCACACGGAATCCTGTTTGTGTCTGTCCGCGTGCGCCTGTGAATTGACAGTCTCTGCGTGTGTGCGAGGTTGTACCGTCGCGCGCATGTTGTGCTTGCCTCTCATTCCTCCCACTGTGTCTATAATGAAAAGCTAAATGGCCTGGGCTAGCAATGATTAAAGATGGACGGCTACCTAGGAGGAGAAGGAGAAAACAGCAGTCGGGAAATGACAGTTTGAGGTAAATGACAGCTCGGCTATGTTTAGGATAAATGGATCGTGCAGCTATATTCAGCCTTCGCCATCAATTATTCAAAGACCCACCGACAAGACAAATCCCTGGTAACTCAGACTCCTTTGCAGTGCTAGTAGTGCAAGTTTCTAACCAGGTGACATGAATCACACAGCTCCCTTTTCAGATCCACCTGGGATCCATTACATGTTCAGTCATCAAGGGTGCCTCTGTGAATTTCCTCCTAATTATTAGCAATTCATTAATGATGAAGAATGTAATGGTCTTGTTAGGGAGGCTATTCATCTGGAATTACCTGTGATATGTTGGAAATGTCACCCATGTTTCCGCCATTACTCCTCTCTCTGTGGAGTCGCTGCATAATGACAGGTGTGAGCCAGCCACTTCTTTGTGCGCATGTGCTTGTGCATGTGTGCATTTGTCTTCATTTGCATGTAGATGATGTGACATGTACTGTACGTCCTTGCATCTGCACGCTGATATTCATGCATGAGTGTGTACACGGGCGGTATTGTAACAAGTTTGACAGTGTGCTCTGATAACAGGTGCGTGAGCGGGTCATTTGCTGTTCGTAATGAATGTGTGTCCGGCACACTGTGGACATGTCAGTTGTGTAATCTAATAAAGGAACCAGAAAACATGACGCTTGTGTGTCGCCGCGGACGACATTTCCGAGAGCGTCAGCTGGTGACTCAACCTTGTTTCCTCCACCACCATTCAGTTCTTTCGTGTCTGACAGCATTGCAGAAGCGATTCCTACGGAGAGAGATCTCTCACACTCTTGTTTCAGGAAGACGACCATGGAAACGTGAGTCAGAGTTGGAGAGAGGAGTTTGTCCTCTCTTCGAAAGTCATTGCTGATATTAAACTGATTTTGACAGGGTACATGAGGCATCAACTGTAACAACTCACCGATATTTCATGGATTGATGTTCATTTCGTAAATAATGATCACGTCACGATGGGGTGACGTGACAATGGGTTAACACATGGTTTAGTTCTAATTACCAAACTCTGCTCTTCTCTCCTCTGTAGGATTCCCCTTCACCCAACAGTTACAATGTGACTCAGACATATGAGAAGGCTCATGGCAGCACTCACTCCCAACCCCGAAGTGAAGAAGCCAAGAGACGTCAGAGCTGCTTCCTCTCCGTTGCACCGCGGGCTGATTTCTGTTTGCCATTGGACCCCAGTCTACCAGGTATCTCTCCCACACACACACAAACACACTGAACAGCACCATATAGAGAAAACCATCCATCCATCCATCCATCCATCCATCCATCCATCCATCCATCCATCCATCCATCCATCCATCCATCCATCTCAACGCTGTGCGCCCTTTTCACCATCATGCAGTCTAATTAGCTCCATCTCTGTAGGCCTTTCACCTAATATTTACCTCAATTACACTCCCATTGAAAAATGTTGTTTCAAAATTGATAGATTCATGACTTACTTGGATAATTTATGACCAGCCCCATTTCACCAAGGGACTCAACCCATGAGGCACCCCAAACCGTTTAACCAAAATCCAATTTGCATATAAATAGATTTGGACTGTTTGCAATAGTGTTTCTTTCTTCGTACACACAGACAGACACACACACACACACTTCAACACCCACACACACTTAACAGATATGCCGACACAAGCATGTGGGCACCCTCATGTGCACATTCAGACTCACAGTTGGACACACACATTGATATATGCATAGTAACGCACACATACAGTCATTTTGCCCATTATTGAATTTGCATTTATGAATAGGCCTACAGTATGTGGAATAATGTCTTTCTCATCATGCTGGGTCCCCTGCGATCACATTTCTAATAATGGTAAGATCATTTAACTATTCAACATTTCTCAGACACACACACGCAAACGTACAGTCCCTGCAGAATGACAGTATTTGTTTTTAATGTAATCCTCCGTGACATTAGCAATGACTCAAAGTGTTTATAAAGCATGCATGCAAAAGTACGTAAGTCATAAGGTGATTGCAGTTACATTAGCTGTAGGGTCAGAAAAGCACCTAACTTACCATAAAACAGTGTTAGTAAATCAAGTAAATCAGCTCCCAGATCCGTTCTGCTCATGCGCCAAAAATTGTCCCATCAGTCACAGAATGTTACCGCAAATTATTTGCGTGAATGATCATAAAGCAATTCCTCTCAAACTTAACCTCTCAAATCAAGGTAACAAAATGGTTTTTAATCATTGTAAATGTAATAGTTCACCGTTATGTAAGAGGGAATTTACTGACGTTATTAGAAACTTTATTGGACAGCACCAATATTAGGTACTTCAACAGAAATTAGACGACAGAGAGACAAAGGTGGTTTTATACCATCTAGATTAAAAAAGGATTGGAGAGAATAAGAAAAACAGGATAACGCTATGGTTTTAAAATAAATCATTCTTTTTATATTATATTATAATGTCTCTGTTATTTTTGTTACAGCAACTCTCATAATGAACAAACCATCTGCAATCTGCAGTTCTATCTGTGTTGTGTCATATATCGTATGAATGTATTGGATGAACACAGAATTACACTTTATATATTACTCAATGGATTTTTCTTCAACCTCTCCTGCCTTATGATTGTACATCAATTTTGGACAGGCACAAGTAAACTTTATTGACGGACAGGACCACTTTCGCACGTGTGCAGAACAGGTTGAGCAGCTGGTCCATGTCATGGTTGGATACTGTATTGAGAACACTAATCTTGGGTGCCCACCTTGAAACTGTGGCGATTGCACAGATCTTCTGTGCTGCCCGGTTGATGATGTGTGTGAAGCATCCATATGTTTAAATCTGTAGCTTCTTTATGTTCCATCAGAATCAGCTTTATTGGCTAAACATGTGAACACATAATAAACATACAGCAGCAGTCTTCACTACATATATGAGTCTGAACATACATGGATATAAAACTGCAACAGCACTGATGCGCGGAGGCAAACAACAGTGACGCAGTAATCCTAGTTCAACCATGTGTTGCCCTGGGGCCCATTAAACCATTTCAGGACCAATTGTAAAAGTCATTTCTATTATGTCTGAGAGGTTCACAGTTAAGGTTTTAAATCAAAAAGGTTAATGCAAAACAATGCTGTGTAATGTGTAAACCTAAGCTTTATCTTCTTCATTCTGAGAACAGTTTTCAGAACTCGATGTTTCAGACGGTTTCTTCTGTAAATGAAAAAAGCTTTGGATGAGGTTTGTTTTTACCTGCAAAACTGAGTATGTGTATTTGGGATCCTGTCTTTTGAAATGCTTGTGTGTAATGATATCAGTATGTGTTTGTGTACGTGCATCTTTTTACACCTGCTTATGTGTCTGTTTCATTTTATATTCATTACATGAGCACATTTTCCCAAAGAACCGTCACAGTAAAAAATAAATTCTAATCCCTGCAGAGTTTCTGGTCCTATACAGGTCCTCCTGTGTACCACATCTTGGTGTTAGACAGCAGGGAGGTTCAGTAGTCTGGTAGCCTGAGCTTTGATCAAAGCACAGACAGTTACATGAAAAATAAGCCTACATACCCAGATGACTCAGTTCAGATTTATGCTGTACAACCCATACTGCTTTGACTTTTGTTGTATAATATATGTGAAAAAGGAGCAAAACAACCAAGGCACTGTCTTACATAAAAGAGAAAAACATGATTAAAACCTTCTATTAACCTTGAGCAAAATAATTTATTAATGCTATGGCTGATTCAACTAAACAGCAGCAGTAGGTTCCCTGCCACAGCAGCTTTGCTGTAGACCTCTTAGCATTGCCAGAGGCAGAATGTTCAGAAAGCTACAGATTTCAGCTTCAACCAGAATGATTTAACCTACCTTAACAATCAGAACTGTGACACTTTCAACTCAAATAAATACCTGTGATGTTGGACAAAACTATAAATGTGTGCTATTCATGCATTTTTAAGCTATACCTGCCTTTCCTTCAGAGCAGGGCTGCTCAGAGTTGGCCTGCCGTAGGTGACATCTTGAAAAATACTCTTTCTTTGTACGATGCAATGCTCAAACCTCTGGTTTTCTTGTACACACTGAAGGTCACAGTATGCTGTACAAATCATGGGTGTCTGATGTGTTTGCCTACCTGCATCGCTTTGTATGTTTGTGGGAACACACCAGTCTTTCCTGCCTCTGTTAAAGCAGCACACATGAAATGATTTATTTACTTGTACTTGTACGGGTGTATACAGTATGTGATGTGTGCATGTGTTCATCAGGCCCTGGCCAGTACAACCTCAGTATGAAATCCTTCTCTCCGTTGGCTCTGATCTCCTCCAGAGACGATCGATTCAGAGTCTTCAAGAACACCAACCCTGGGCCCTGCTCTTATCAGGTAAACATGCTGTTACAGTTACATGTAACTCTCTGTAACACACTCCCATTCTACATGACTCCTTGACCAATCAACATTTAGTCATAGTGCATTGACATCAGTGTACGTATGGACATGTGTGCCCTCGGAGTTTACTTCATATGTCTCCATGCGACCAATAGTAAGTGTATGCAGCAATGCCACAGCTCATGTTTTGATCATCAGAAAATCTATCATATTTCTCTGTGACCTTGAGCTGAGGAGGAAGAAATTGATTGCTTTGCTAAAGTATAATTTTTTTTTAAACCAAACTTCAGTAGTGTCTGTGGTTTTGGAACAATAGCCGCTGAAGAAACACAAAGCTGAATAATGTGGTTTCTTTCTCAAGGGTCCAGCTTTTTCACGTTGTGAGAGAAGTGCTCTTAATTGACCTGCCTGGGTAAATTAAACTGGGAAAAGTGAGAGCATTTTTATGAAGTGCAGTGTTGGTTAATGCAGCCACCTTAGACTGCTGACAGAGACAAATGCACTTCATGGTCAGAGCATAATACAGTTGTAATGAAACCTATCCAGAACCTAATCTCTCTTTGCTCCATTTCAGTGTGTTTTAATGGGACTTACAGCTTTGGGTTACAGCTGCTGGTGTGTGTGTGTGTGTGTGTGTGTGTGTGTGTAGAGAGAGAGAGAGATGATTGAAAGAGCTAGTGTTGCTTCCAGTCCCTGCTGACTTTGAGTGGTGAACATCAAAGACAAAACCACTGGGTTTGATTTAAACCTCACTACACAGTTCATCTTCATGTTCATGTCCATGGCTGTAATGTTATCACAGGGCTCTTTCTTCTCTCTTTCTCTTTCTGCCTGCCCGTCTCCCAGTCTGTCTGCTGTCCCTCTGTGGATTTATCTCCTCAAATTTTTCCCTCACTTCTCTTCTGTAGTTCACTCCCTCAGTCTCTCCTTTGACTGTTTGGCTCTGTTTGTCCCTGTCATCCTGTTCTTTCCCCATTTCTTTTGGTTATTTCGCAAAAAGTTTCCTTTTGATTACAAATGGTTCAGACAAAACTAGTCTTGGTCAGTTGTTGTTTATAGAAAAAAATCATACCTTATTTGGTGTTGAACAATTATCTTCTGATTCATTTCCTGCCCATCGTTCTAAATTAGATTATGTCAAACACTTTTACTCCTACGAGGGGATGTGAGACTGCTAAAATGGTGTAGTGGGAGAAAGGATAATCAAAAATGGCAAGCACGAGGCAATCGTGTTGTAAGAGTCAAGTCCAAGAATTGACCTTTAATAGAAAATGTTTTTCACAGTCAGATTTGTCAGAAAGGCTCCGTGCTTTAAGGGTGCTCACGAGGATAAAACCAGCTTTAAGAGGAACTCCACCAATTTTACATGTGTGTGTGTTTACAGGTCTTACACGACTGCACATGTGAAAAAAGTAGTGTAAAGCATTTTGTGAATCCAGAGGAAGCTGCATGTAATCTGTGTGGTAACTATTCTGCATTGCACTCCTATGGCACCGTTGGGCTGTATGGACAGTTATACAACAAATTATCAAAATCAATACAGCAGAACCAGGGATATCGTCATTTTTATTTAATGCATTGTTCTTCCTTTTCCAAACTTTGGTGCCTACATTATCCACAGTGCAACTTAGCCAATGAGTGACATCACTGGAGGCAATTTATCTTTCTTTTTAGATTTTTTACATGTACAGTAGTACTCCCAAGACCTGTAATCACACTTTAATGTGTAAAAATGGTGGAAGTACCCTTTAATAAACACATAAGAACATGACAATTTGTCAAATCAACACTAAAACCAATAAAAAAATAATAGCGCAAAAAGAAGAAGACAGTGTGGCTGAGAGAGCAGAGGCAGCAAACAGTGTTGACATGAGTGTATCATTACAGTACCCGTGAGAGATATCAGGTAATGGTGCTCTGGCCACGCTGTGCACCTGCTTAAAGATAATTGGACATTACCAGTCAAGTGGTTGCCAAACAGCTAATAAATGAAGCAGCTAATGCCATTCAGATGATGCAAGCGTGACTTAAATGCTTCCTGGACTATGGTCCAGTCCACTTCATTAGGTCTCAGTGCACAGCCACAGCTCATTGGAAGTTCACCTCCACTTAATATGAAGTTTACCTATTTCCAGCCCTCTCTGCAGAATACACAGTCTGTCCTGCCAATGCCCCCCATCCAAATTGTCCATTTTCCTCCTTTTCTATGCAAATTGCTTCATAAATTAGCAAGGCAAACTGTTTTTTTGATGGATGTCCATTTTGGTACAGGAACATGTGAGAATAGTAGCCAAACAGCTGACAAATTAGCCAGTGATGGTGAAGCACGAACAAAGCGGCTCATGTGTAGCCACTTCGCTGCTCGGTCTGACCAGTGCTCCTTCTGTGTCGCCTGTTCCAGTTCATCAGGTTTCTGTATAGAGACACAGCTCACCTGAAATTCACCTCAGTCTTCTGACATTCATTCTTCTCTCATCTCTCCATCCAGCATATCATCAAAGGTTTGCATTTATTCTACGTTTCTTGGTCTTTTCAATGCAAAGAAAACTGAGAGTATTTGTGATCTCACTGGATCTCGGAGGTTAGCAAACATTGCTGCTACAATCATAATCTGCCTGTCACAAAGTGTATTGTCGTCATTCATGCAAAATGGCATTCAGGAATAGAAATCCTTTGTATGAGTGCAGAACGTTGTGATATGTGGGTTACAATCCCTGTCTTTCTCGGTTTGAATAATCTTAACGTTAAACAGTTTGTCCTTGTGTGTGCGCGCACAGCGTGTATCACTTTGTAAGTACTACACCTCGGTAACACAGGCAGTATAGAGTGCATAATTTTTCCACATACATTTTAACAACCTCTATCTTCCCATGCAGATGTATGCTTGTAGATATTCTTTCATCACCATATGCTGTGTTTTTCCTCTCTTTATCTGCTCTGCCCGTCCCTCTCTCCCTCTCACAATGTCTCTCTGCTCCATTTCTCTCCGGTATAAGAGGAAGCTGTAGCTGCAGGAATTTTTCCACCAACAGTAGCTAGTAAAACCGTTGAAGTATCTCATATGGTCTCCTCTCCTCTCCTCTCCTCGGTAAAAAGAAATAAAGGCATTCAATTAAAAATCTAGATTAAAATCGAAATCGTCCATTTTGGCTCGTCAAGTGTTTGTCTGCAGCCACTTTATTCAAACCGTGAGAGCAGAGGTAATGTTTGGAGATAATTGGCTCACAGTAAAAATGGGTTATCTTCAGTAAACTTTGCAGCAGCACAGTAACATGATTAGATTAGACAATAAATACATTCTGGGTTGGTGCTCCATGTTCCTCTTGCAAGTTACGCGAATAGGAGGTATACATACATCTCCATATGTATAGAGACCCTATACACTGACAAAGAAACTTTCCCTATAGAGACTGATGTCATGCATTTGTGAGTGAGACATCTTGTGTCTCAAATTAGCTTCGGAAGGTTCAGCTCTTTCTTTTTTAAGCGGAATGCATGTCTCAGCTCTTGTCTCAGTAATTAGCTGTGTGACTGTGAATCCATACGACACCACAGGCCATACAGACCTAAAGATGTTGTGAAGCGGTGCAGGGAGATAACAGAGCGTTGAAGACGTGCAGGCAGAGAGAGTGGTGAGACGGCGATGAGGGAGGGGCGAGACGGAAAGGAGAGACAGGCACGGAGGTGAGACAGCCACGCAAAGGTGGTGGAGACGCGTAGAGGAAGAGAAGCAGAGAGACAGACGGCGACAATAGGGCAGCTGAAGAGGGTTGTTAAATTCAACAGCTGAAAATGTGTTCTGAGGACCTGCAGTGTGAAGCAGGCGGCCGCATAATGGAACAGTAGCTATTTAAGCATCAGTGTGTATGCATGTGCATCCATCCATACACGTGCCTGTGATGTCACAAAGCTATCTACTTGAGCGGCATTAGGTCACAGTGAGGGCTCATTTAGCGTTTCCATTAAATGCACGTTGTTCGGCACCTACTTCTGGTAAGTAGGCTCGATTACCTTCCTCACGCACCGCACCGTTCTGATTGGTTTAGCTTAATTTAACAGAGAGGCGAGCGTTCCTGGAGCACAGGAATATAAAAAGACACACGGAGCAAACGTCGAGCAGCCTGCCAAGTGCAAAGCACACGCAGAGCCAAGGAAAGTTTATTCGATATTCATTATGAGTCAGAACAGAAGGTGTCCTAAACGCAGCTGACATTTCATCAAACCTTCCTCGGGGTGTGTTGTTTATGTCTCTGCATGCGCTGCCTCAATGTGCGAGTTTTTAAACTTCAACTTTTAAAGCTTCTACGTGGGAAGCACGTCTCCCTGATACCGTCTCATCGTGTTCTCATTTTTTCTGATGGGGTCAACGAGGTAATAAACTTTTAAATGCCAAAATGGCCCATCGCTGCATTCCGACTCGTCACGTCACGGCCGCTCTGCCCGAACTCTCCGTTTGTTTGCTGCTGTGTTTTTGTGTGAAGTTTGCAAGATGTTCTGAGAGTTTGAACAGCAGTTATGAGTTTGCAGTTTGAGTTATTTTACTTGCAAGTCCCTCAAAGTTCAAGTTCTTTTTTACAAGAGCGACCTAGCCAAGGTAACAGCCATACAAAAATCACAACAAATAACATTTTTTGTTGATGTATAAAAGTTCACGATAAACAGAAAACGCTGCTACTCAAACACATTGGTTTCTCAAGATCGTGGCTGAGGTAGTTATGTTGCAGCATCTCAGACCTCCTACAGTTTGGATTGACTTTGTTTGCCTTTTTTCAATTTTAGAATCAACATTGTTTTCTTCTAACCCAGACGACAATATTTTCCAAGCCAAGTTGCCTTTACTCAACCAGTTGCTGGCATGTGTCTGTGCGTGTATGGGATGAGGCTTGTGTTGTCTTTACATGCCTGTGTCATGTACTGTATGTGTGTTGTGGGAAAGACTTTGCCTTCAGCACTCTTGCCTCCAGGCCTGTGTGCACGTCGTACACGTCTGCATACACACTGAGCAACATCATCACCGACTCCCTGCATGTATCCTCTTTACCTTCTCCCCTCTGTGACCTAGTGAAACATCCCATAATCTCCCCCCCATCATTGCCATGCAGGTGGTGTCGTCACTTCCAAGGGCTCTTCCACATCTCCTCGACCTCCTGGGCAACCCTGAGGGTGACCTGGAGTTGAACCCGCAACCCTTTTCCCATTAGGATCAATACTGAGATCTGAGCCGCGCCGCCAATGTGCCTAAATCCTACTGTGGCACCTCTGGCATACTGATGTGTGTGTGTGTGTGTGTGTGTGTGCGCTGGGAGATTCGGGGAGAATGAGAGAGAGAGAGAAAGCTTTGACAATGTAAGAGGTAGATTCCTCAGGAAGTACCTGCCCGAGAGGGGGGTCGTAGGTCAAGTGGGTGTGCATACAACATGTGTATGCGTGTATGTCTGCATCTTTGCCCGTGTGTGTGTGTGAGAGAGAGAGAGAGAGAGAGAGAGAGAGAGAGAGAATTCCTTGTGTTTTTGAGACGAGCTGAGGTGATTTTAAGGTCAGACTTTGAAGTGCATGTTCTGTTGTCTTTTTCTCATGTTCCTCTTGGTTAGACTGAGGACCAACAATTGGTGTGTGTCGCTGTGTGTGAGCTGCATGTTACAGTTCATTGACTGTATATACTGTAAAGGTGGATGACGCCTTTCTACTTCCTCCCACTTCCTCTGGGATAAAAGCGCCGCCATCTTGCTCTGGTAGTAATCTCTGGTAAGGCTCTGGTACTGTAATTTGGGGCCAGAGTCTGTGCAGTTGTGATTGGGCGGTGGAGCCTCGGGGATGCACAGCTCAGCATTGTCGCACGCAGACTGAAAGAGTGCCAGATGTTTGTATGGATTGTGGGAGATGAAGTCGAGGACATACATGATCAGATGGCGTGTAGAGCATATGACAATAAAACAACTCCCATGCCTGCGTGAACTGCTGCGAGGCTCCATCCTTCAGTAAGTTGTGTGTTTTTGTGGCTTGTCCGTTTCTTGGAAGACGCTGTAAAGCTGTTTCACACAAGGCTTCGGTAAGCAGTTTCATAAACGGTCAGAGGAGACGGTTTATGTGAAGTTTTATATGACTGTTGAAAGCAGATAAAAGCAGGGTGATTGGTTGAAAATGCCAAAACTGTTGAGCACATGTTTTAAAGGACAACCATCTGCCACTCCTCACTCAATCAAACTAGCCCCCATTCATTCATTCATTCATTCATTCATTCATTCATTCATTCATTCAGTTTCCTTTTTTTCTGTCTATATTTGTACGGTACAGTGCAAAGCTTTTTCGTAAATTATTATTTCATTTAACACCTTGTTTTCAAAGTGTAACATCAATGTTTTTAACATCTAATACTGTACAAAAAGCTTTTAAAAGTGATTGACATGTTGCTCAGTTTCACATCAAAATGCAACATGCAACATTGTGTGTTTATATGTACGCATATTCGCTCCCACATGCGTCACACTGTGCTCTTCATTTTAACTCTTCATCATTCCTCCTCTCTGCTCTATTTGTGTCTTTGCAGTTGAGTCCAGGTATTAGGAACCCATTATTGAAGGGCACCTTCAACACGACGCTCAACAACCCTCTGGTTCCCTGCTGTTTCCCCCGCGTGGCCCCCGGCCCTCTAAAAGCCCACAAGACCATTAACACTGTCGCACCCGACACCTTCATCGCCACCAGCACTTCTTAGAGCTCTTCGTGGGTCAAAGTGTAGAGGTGAAAGGTGAGTGGTGTCAATCGCAGTGTCATTCACATGCTGGGGAAAGCTGATTTTTCATGAATATTTATGGTTCTCTCCATTTCTGTGGAATGTATAATAGATAATGAGAGAGAGATTATTTTCAGTTATTGAATTGTATCTTCACAAGGCGTATTAATTAAATGAACAGCAATGTGGTGAGATCTAGACATGGCAAAAATTAAAAATAAAGCTTGAGGAGGTTTTCTAAAAGAGCCGTTTGTAGATTCATTGTGAATCGCTGCAGCACGTTTTCTGCCTTGTTTGTTTCTCCCTCATAGTATTCTATCTACTCCCTGCCACCTCTTGAAAGCTTACTTAAGCAGTCGGTCCAACCTCTGTTTGTTTTTGTGCTGTGTGTGTGTGTGTGTGTGTGTGTGTGTGTGTGTGTGTGTGTGTGTGTAAGCCCAAAAATCAAATAACAACACACAGTCGATCCCTAGAGCTGTTGTTTTGGTAATAGTCTTCAGTTTTCATGCCCTCACAGTTCATTTCACAGTTAATTTACAAATTAGAGCGGCAGTTTTTTTTCTCTCTAAACCTGAAATTTGTATCTTTTTTATTGTTTCAGGCAGCGGCTTGGAGGAAGATACCTTCTCTTTATTCGGTGTTGCAAAGTGAAATATCTACAGAGGACTGCATCTACAGCTGATGGTTCCCTCATTCTTTACTCTCATCAGTAATGACAAGCTCGACACACTGATTCAGCTGTTCTTTGTGGAGCAGCTCCCTCTGTTTAAACCACTTTGCTAATCAATAACAATTGTAAAGCCATTAAAATGAACATTGCCTGAGGTCTTTTGAAAGCCTGTTACTCTTATAAACGACGCTTTGTCCTTAGGGCGCTTTATTGTCTTAAAGCAGCAATTGCGAGATCCAATCTGACTTAAAGAAGACTAATTAGATTAAAAAATGATGGGAAGGCTTTGCTATACTGATTTTGCAGTATAATTTTACTGTACTGCTCATATTGGTTAATGAGAGGTAAGCCGGGTAAGTGGCAGCACGGGATCACATGCCCCAAGCTCGATATGAACTCACACAGTCCGAACTGCACGAGACAATCCAACATATGCCATTAGAAAAGGTTGGTAGCCATGCATTATTGCTAAGCATGCATAAATTATGAAGCTATTCATTATGTATATTTGTGCTGAAAAAGGTGTAAAAGTCATACAAAAGACTCATAACTTATGTTTTAGAGTTGTTGTGAACTGATATACTCGCTTATTAATCAAATTGTCTCACCTTTTGTGTCATGTTCTGCAGACATATAACAGGAACACACATCCAGGTGTGGAAAGCAATTTTTGATATTCGAACCTAACAAGCAAGCGTACGCCCCTCCCCGCAGCGCTCCTTCAGAATCTGTGCCTCCAAAATTCACGCAGAGAGGACGAGACGGTTTCCCAAAGTCAGCACGCCGGCTCCAGACATCGATTCTCAGAACTCTCCCGCTGCTTGAGCTCATCATCAAAACAACACGAAACAAAGCTCCAGACGAAGCATATTTTGATTTAATCTCTTAACGCATCGTGTAAATGTTGCAAAATGTTACCAGAGGCATCTCGGGACCATGAAGAGGTGGAATGTTTACCTTTGCCAATGAGCCCAACTGAGTTAGGACAGGACAGGTAGAAAAAACGCCGAAGCATATTTCATGACGAAATTACTAAATAATCAACAACAGAAAATATGTTTATGGGCTAATATTTGTTCAAAGGCAACTGCCTGCACACACAATTGCTATTTGTTAAAAGTACTTTTAATCAGACCTGCAGTGGTGCAACGGATTAAAATGATGAGGCGCGCTTGACGGATCAAAATAGTTGCACCCTGAAGCCCTGAGAAAGTAAGCTGAATGTCTCTAGGCAAGTCATTTACATTTACCTGACACACAGACATCATAAAGATTACTTTAGCACAACATAGCAACACTAGTGTCACCCGCCTGTACAGCAGAAACCTCCACACCAGTCACCAGGCATGACCACCACCTGTGGCTGATTTGCTGATATAGTGTTATATATGGAATAGTCTTTGTTTCTGTGAGTCACGGCTGTGTACAAACAGCGGCCCATGAGGAGATATTCACTGAATTCTACTATAAGTGCACTGGGTTTGAATAGCCGGCCCCAGCTTTAACTCAGCATGCAGAGGAGAGATCTGATGTGTGACTACAGCATGAAATAATGAGTGTACAAAGGATGCTTTGACTCACCCTGTCATGGGAGAAAGGCTGGGGAGTCAAGAGGAAGTGGTGGAAGAAACTATGACTTAAAAGGACATTAACATTTTGAAAAATATGCATATTTGCTTTCTCATGGCTCTTATGTCTCTTAAATAAGAAGCTTCAGTCAGCAGCCAGTTTTCAGTCATGCTTAGCATAAAGACTGAGAGCTGGTCTCTGCAGAGTGCCTGGCAGCCTCACAGCGACGACTGTTGTCGGCCAAGAAACAGTCCGGCACATCACCTCCTGTAAAACAACTTGTCGGTGTTGCACTTAAAGTTTTGTAGGGATTAAAAAAAAAACAGTCTTGCTAATTGGTGAGCTGTAGAACTACAAGCAGAAGGATCTAGCTTTTTTCCCCACTTCAAGTTTTTTTTAGGCTAAACTAGCTGGTTGTGGCTTCATACTTACAAATACCACACAGACACGAGATGGGTATCAATGTAAGTTAGTGCTTTTAGATTTTAAAGGATATAGTGGCATCCAGCAGCACACTTACAGACTGCAACAACCAAACACCCCTCGTCTCACCCTCCCCTACAGTGGTCGATGCAAACAGAGTGCAAAAGGCGCTCTCTAGAGTCAGTGTTTTGTTTGTCCGAGCTGGAAGAAATATGGAGGTGCAACATGGTGTACGTGGAAGAAGACCTGCTCCCAGTCGATCCCCCTTATATAGAGGAAACATCTTTTAGTTTGTTTTCGAAACCTCCATTTCTTGAGCTTGACGCTCTTCTGTTGTCGAGCTGGCCTCGGTTACAGCATCTTTTTTTTTTTTTTTTTTCAACCTGCCCCGGGATGTTAGCTTCACCTTTAACATTTCAGACTCGTATTAACAGCTGTCAAGCCAAACTCCAGGGCTGCTGCTGGATTGTGCAGCTTCTGAATCTCGTGTCCACAAATAGTTTCTCAGGCCAAAATCTGGGATGAAGCACTTAAGTGGTCTTGGCAACATGTTAGCTGTGAATTTATGTATTCATTTGGCATATTTCCCACCAGACATTTTGGCCCTTGATATTTTCATCAGCTCCATCACCATATGTGAGATATGCCGGGTCATGTCTTCCTGTCTTTGTGTTGGTTGTCGTCACATTTGGTGCAGCTTCATCATCTGCTTTACGTTTATGTGGGAGTCCTGTCACAAACTTATCTGTGCTTTGTTAGAGGTGCAGAATAATGTACACTGATGGCTCACTGTAACATGTGATATGTTTTTTGTTGTTCTTTTCTTAATGTCTACCACTGAACTGTAGGGATCCATTTTTTTAAATCAAGGATGTATATGTGTTTGAAAGTCATGCAGGCAAACTAAAAAAAAAAAAAAAACATGAATATCTCAAGGAAATTGAATCGAAAGCAACTGGATTTGGTTTTTGTCTTGAAGACGTTTCACCTCTCATCCGAGAGGCTTCATCAAGCCTTGATAACTATGACCTGGATGAATGAGAATATTCACAAGCTCAAAAACATGAAACATGAAGGCAGGACAAGTTGCTTCAACAGAGTATACATGAGAACATCTGAAAAGTGAAGAGAAATAAGTTCCTGACCTTGTACACCTGCTATCAGAGAGGCAGAGATGGCTGCTGAGACAAGGTGGTGTAGGCGGTTCAAAGTGTCAGATAAACCACTTTTACTGGCCGTTACCACTGGAGAGTGGAGATTTATGCTCCTCTTCTCTCCTGATCACTCACCGTAAAATCAGCTATTCATGGCTGTGTGTGAATGTGTGTGTCCTCCGTGCTGAAAGAAGGCGACGGGAAGTGTTTAAGCGTCGGACGAAGGTACACAGATCACACGGCGCAGGTAGATCTTGAAGTTAGGATGCGGTTTGGTCAAATCTGATTTGAAATAACCTCTGCGTTGAATGACTCACCCAACCCCCCCTCTCCCCGCTTCCTGTGTAGGATCCTTCCTTGTCCTGCTGTGTTCAGAATGTCTCACAGTAACAGGTTCGTCGGAGTACAATGTCTCTGATTGCTCCTGTGGGCCTTTTAACCTAATGAGGTGTTTACTATCATTATTCAGCTGGGAGCAGAGGGAGCAGAGGGGACGGGGAGGAGCAGGAGAGGATGGTGGGATAAAGAGCAAAATAGAGACGGCGGGAAACTAAGAAAAAAAAAGGGGTGAAGAGAAGAAGAGGCCAGTGCAAGATGGAGAGAAAATGGGAGATTGTATACGGTCGGAGGAAAGATCAGAGAGTTAAAAGAAACATGAGGCTGAGGAGGAGAGAAAGGCAGGGAGGAAGGGGAAAGAGCCTGGTGTTATTTATGCCTCCCTCGGCACTCGTCTTTACCTTTTTTTTCCCTGCGAGCTGTTTTACATCGGCGATCTAATTAAATCAAATAAATCACAGTGCACACACACACACACACACAGCCACAACAGCCCCTCCTGATTCTGGGATTGTGAACATCTCCTCCCCCACCGCCCCCTCCACCCAAGATTGAATAAATCTCGATTATGGTGCATTACACGGCACATCATTCATGTTGTTTATAGGTCTAAAATATGCAAACAGACTGGGGGCATAAAAGTGATCGATGCTCAAATGGCCCCTTTTTCCTGTTCTCTTCTCATCTCTCACGGCGCACCGAGCACCGTCACTTACAGATATCTGCGGTGGGATGAAGACATATTGCGTTGTGTGTCCTTTCACTGTCCCCTCATCACGATGCCTACTCTCATTGTCTCTGTGCCCGGGCATCTGAAAAGCCGTTTTTATTACCTCATCCGCTAAAGCGCTCTGTCTCTGCTGTTGGGCCATTATTAAATCTAATTAGCTCTGCCAAACCTTAAAGCTGTCCCCGAGAGATCTCATGATAATTGTAAAAACGGAGGTAAGTTGATCAGTGTTTTTTATTGGTTACGGTGGGACTCTAATACAGGAAGCACGTGCAAATAACTAGCAGCTGCTAAAGCCGCAGTTTGTTTCCAGGAAATAACTGCTCCTAGACGACAACTGTTTGGGCATATGTTGTCCAAATATGCTCTTAGCAAATGTATCATTTTTGGGCCAAATTTATATTCCATGATGAATATAGTTTGCTCATGATGACGACAGGTTTATTTGACTCTTTCTTTCACAACATCTACTCTACAGCTCTCCTCTTGATGGGTCAACATTTGTAATGTCATATTTTACTCCCAGAAAAGAGATTTCAGTGGTTTGTTCGAAGGAGCTGACATTTATTTCAAGTCATCCCGTGCTTTTTAAATGGTTTCCAATGACGGCACTTGAATGCTCCACCAAAGACAGCTGGTAAGTTATTAATACCCTAACCCTAATCAAGTGTTTTCTGGGCTTTAACCTTTGCCGACCGCAAGCACAGTATTGTGACAAGAGAGAAGTAGAAAATTTGACCTCAACAAACAAAAGGTTCAGTTTTAACTCATCTGTGTTTTTCTGCAGAAACGTACTAAGCTAACATTTATTCTGGGGATTCGTTCGGCTACTTAAGTCTGAATCTCAATGTGTTCGGGGGATTTTCTGACTAAACAGTGTCTTGTTTAACTTTAAAAACTGGAGTTTAATTAAATGGTCTTAATAGATTTTGATGGTTTTTTGATGTTTAGAAAAAAAATCGCATTACATTTCATTCCACTAACTTTTAGCTGAGCTTCAAAATAAAAAAAATACTGTGTTGCATCACTTAATGTTTTAGATTGCTGAAAGTGTGATGTGACATTTTGTCCATATCGTTCCACACCGCAGCTGATTTAAACAGAATTTTAAAGAGGCCTTAATGTTGGAGCAGGAGGCGGCTGCTTTAATGAGCAGAAAACAAGCCAGAGATTTAGATTGAAGCAGTATATTCTCTCATGTTTTCACACGTGTAGATGGAGGGTGGATGGAAGTTTTTCTTCTGTAAATGAGTCCAAGTCGCTGTTTCCTCTGGTACCTGTGTGTGAAAGTAGAGAAGGTCAGTGGTGAAACTCTGCTGACCTTAAAACCCATTTCATCAATACATGTAAATGTAAAGTGCTATATTTAGCCACAATCATCTCGAGATGACAGCTTCACGCCCGCAAATACAGCTCGCTGAACAGCAGATTAGCCGGTGTCTTTAATTAAAGGAGATGTATAGTAGTGCAGAGGAATCAATGTGGAGGTTAACAAGTGCTGACAAGGGCAGAACAGGCGGCGTGGCTTCATTTAGATACAGTGAGAAAAACGAGACGGGGTTATAATCAGCGGCAGTTACTGCTGAACTCCTCCCCGCGTCCATCCACCTTTAAGGCCCGGAGCTGCTGGGGATGATTCTTTCTTTAATGTAGTGCACAGGGGCATTATGGGAACTTGATGTTTTTGAACTTGTCAGGCAGCTGTTAAAGGTTTCTGCAGATATTTACCGCACAGTTCCTCTGCTTCTTGTGAGTAAAGATAAAATAAATGTATCATAAGGAGGAAAATGTTCTTACGCTTTCTCAAAGTGCTGCTGTTGCAGGTGCATGGAGCAATCTTCTCATTAATTAAAAAGTTATAAATGCAGACACATTTCACATGCTGCCAAACACTAGCTGGGCGAAAACATATCTCAAATTTAAATATATTTTATACACTTGGCTGCACCACTTCTGCTTCCTTTTCACAAACAAATATGCACACACATTATCTCTGAATTATTACATCAACATATTTTTCTTTCACACATAGCCTACTCCCCTCCCACCATCTCTCCCCTTTTCACTTCCACCATAGCTGCAAGTTACTGATAAATTATTAAAATCTTGTCTGAGACAAACTGTCTCCCTCATTAAGAAGTTTTAAACTCTTGTCCACTAAATTTTGTCAGCTGACCTCAGAACTGGAGGGCAGTAATTCCAGATATATTTCTACTTTTGGCTGCTCATATTTTCTTACTATCATCAGATCCCATCACACCCAGGGTTTACAGTGGTCCATTCCTATTACCATTACCTTTTTTTTTTTTTTACCCTCTGTTTTGTCCAGGAAAAGCAAAGTGTTGCTACCTTCTCCCAGGGCGCATTTCTGTAGTGCTGCTCAGCTTGAACAACTAACATCTTCTGACCCCCGATGGCTCCTGTACAGCTTCACTGGACTGCTTTGGGACTGTACCAGACACAGCAGTCGCTCCAGGAGGGCAGATGATTAATTCATTCATTTTACCTGCTCACACTTTTACAACTCACCCTGGAAATCAAGCCGACGAATAAAAGATAGTAGATTTTATAATAAAACCTTTAATAAAAGCCAACTTTTTCAGTTGATGGTGCTTAAAGTGGCTCTCTTTCGATTAAAGTCGGGAGAACTAAGTTAGCTTACATTGACACCACAATATAAGACATGCCTCCACTGAGTTAATTATCGTAATTAATTAATTAATAACCAACAGTATCACAATGTGCTCCAACTGTAGATGCATCGATTCAAAACACCTGTAAGAGCAAATGGACGTGACTGATCAACAGATGTTGATGTTCATAAGGTGTTATGTTTTCTATAAATGAACAGCTGTTATAGTACAATATTCAACACTTTAGTCAGTCCATAAAAGAAAAGAAAAAAACTTTATAAAAAAAATAGTCCTATGGTGAGTCATACTCAGCTAAAAGTCATAATTATGAGATAGAAATCATAGTTATGATATGAAACAGTCTAAATGATTAGCTAAAAGTCATACATAAGAGATAAAATTGAATAATGAGATTAAAAAAAAAGTAATACATAATTACGAGATTTAAGGTCAAATTTATGAAATAGAAAGTCAAAAATTATAAGGGGTAATGTTATAATTATTGTGAAATGGTCAAATGGGGGAAACAGCGCCTCTCTGGATTTTAACTGCTTTACAATGTAAACCAGAGTGAGTGGTCGAAGACGGTATTGCAGCCTAACGGACGTTGACGCAGGTGAACTTGGAGTCCTTTGATTGAAAAAATATTCGCCGTTAGTATCACGCGGCTTTAAAACTGTAAACGGACCATGGCAAAGAAAATGATTTGAATTAATTTTGTTTTCAGTTATACTCTGTTCTTGTGACAAACGGTAGAAAGTCAATATTTTATTGGAATAACGTGAAGTTAGTTAGCTAGCTAGCTAGCCTGTTTCCCAGTGCCACCAATGCTAACAGCTAACGTAACGTTAGCGGAAGAGAGAGAACAAAACAAAGTGATGAATCAAGTGCACTGGGATGGGACATGAAGGACTTGGACAACTTTTTCAAACGTTTTTATCCCCGTGAAGAAAATCAGAAGGGACTTCCACGTCAACTAATGTGAGTCAGATACATCCTCTGTCTGAAAGTCTCTGTCTAGTCTCTTGTTGGTGTAGTTGCTGATTTGTCTGTCTGTATTTAACTTCCTGCTGTGCTTTACTTGCTCCGCACCGATTTTCACATGTAATGGTTTTGCAGTCATCTGTTGACTGTGTGTCATCTGTGAATGACCTTCTTCATTCCTGTTTTTTAAGCTGTGATGTTGTGTTAATGGTACACGGGTATGGCTGGATTTCTGTTGTATGCATAACACTAAGTCATTAATTTGATGGACGCCATCATGTTGAGATGTTCCTAATCTTTCTCCCAACCCTTTTACAAACCAGTATACATTCATTGCCATGCATTTCAGTTCAACTCCAATACAAACTGCAGCCACAATAAAAAAACAAAAAACATATATGCTAGTCAAATAAAGACTTCTCTGACAGTGTATTTAACCATAATTACCTTTGTAAAGTATTCAAAGAGTAGAATATTTAGTAGAGCTGTGGTTTGGCAGTAACAAAGAAGGAAAGTCGACTAAATAACTATTTAACTAAGCAAGTAATATGTTCAAGATAACTCAAAATCTTATAGAGTCAGTGGTGGAGTGTGGGTGACACTATAGAGAGAATAAACTAAAAAAACTCAAACCAAACAAAGCCAAGCTGAGCGCTTACAAGGCACCGACGTTTAGAGAGGAGAGAGACGGCCAACTTGGACGGAAACCGTCTTCATACAGACTCCCGAGAAGTTGAGGCCAGTCCTTCAGTGCCAATCAATCAGGGAGGACCTGAATGAGGGCAGGCAAAAACAGAAGGCACTGTCATACGGCCCAGGACATCACAGATTGCATTTAACAGCTGTTATGGCGCTACAAGTCTGAATTTGTTAATTTAGCTGGTAAAATGACAGATTGTTCTCCCGTCTCTCTGGATAATCTGTTTCAGTCTGCTCCTGAAGCTGTCCTTGTTAATCTCAGTTATTTCAGCTGGTCATATTCACATGTGCCTGTGAGTTTCCTATGTTGTGCACATGTGAGAGAGAAAATGGAAACAGCGTGACGGCAGATGCGGCGACAATGTGTTTTTATGTTTGTAGCCACACATGCCAGCATTTTTCCGTGTGTGTGTGTGGGTGGGAGTGTCGGTGCATGTGTATGTTATTGTGACATATTGAATCTGTCCCTACGCTCTGTTCGCTCCAGTGCAGCGGGGGCCTCGGGGCCACTCATCTATCTTACTGGTCTTTGCTGTTGGGCACCACTACGGTGATCCTGATTGGCAGTCATTACCGAGCCCCGGTGGGAGGACACGCCTCATTGGTTCAGAGCAGATTTGAGGGTGGGTTGAAACGAAGGATAAAGAAGTGTGTGTGTGCGGTGGATTTTATTGATGAGCCTCAGGTATACTCCGGCTACTGTGTCACTTTGGTATGAGTTATGGACATACAAAGAGCGAAAGGGTTTAAAGAAATGAGGCATGCACGCACGTTCTAACAAACGCAGTCACAGTCCACATTCAAAATTTTAGTCAACTGTGTGTGTAGTTTGCCTACATTTGTTTGCATTACTATAAGTGCCCGTGTGGACTGCATGACTCTATGTATGTGTGTGTGGTCTGGGTGTGCCTCTCTTCATGCCTTTTTAAGCAGCTAGGCACTTTAAATGGAAATGTACTTGACATTTAGGAGGAGATGTAATCAGCGCCCATTAGAAAGCAGCTGATTTCTTCCTCTGAGCTCCCTCACCACCCTCCCTCTCCCACTGCCTCTCGCTTCTCTCTCTTTTTCCCCCCATCTTACCACAGTATATCATTTCTTTTTCACACTTTTGATTTATTTCTATTTCTCCCACATTCTGCTGCCAGGCCTTCTCTCTCCCTTTCAATCTAATTTACCTGCGCGCACTCTTCCTCTTTCCCCTCTTCTCCCTCCCCCGTCCTCCTCCCCTGTCTTTCCCCATCAGGACATTGTAGTTCAAGAATAGATGTCTGATTTCATTTCCACATTTTTGCTGCGTTCATCTCGGTGTCATTATCAGGGCTCATTCTCCGACAGATAGCAGGAGCGTTGTATAATGGCAAATCATGCAAAGTAGTGAATCACTGGGGAGACATTCTGTTTGTAGGTGTAAGGTTGTGATAGCATCACAACAGCGTACAAACAAATCTGCATGATTATGAAAACTGCTGCTCTCCTTCTCTCATTATGAGTCAGGGCTCAGGACATTACTGTAAACTGTGGGATATTAAAAGTTGCTGATGACTAGATTAAGACCCAGCCCCATGAGGATTGTCTTCACGTTGTTTTGTAGAATATGTGATAGAAAAAAGCAGTTTGTATTACACTTCCTCTGGCATTACTATTCATCAGCTACACTAACTGCATTGAACAGTTTATTCTGGACTGGTTTATTATTTTTCAGGGAATTATGCTTCACGTTCTACTTGTAAGATGCATCTTCCAAATCCACTCCCTAAGGACCGGCTATAAATGAAGTGAGAATACATAATGCAGTCAGTTATCAAGTAATGTTGGCTGCAGTTGAGCAAAACTGTGGAACTCTAAAATGGTACAAGATTTTAACGGTACGATAACCATCTCCGAACGTATCTGTCATAGTTCGTCAATCAAGGACCCAAATGCAGACAACGACAGAAAGGGAGCTGTAATAATGAGCTGATATCCCACAATCCAAAGTGCAAACAACAAAAAGTAGGCAAAGGAAATTCCAGGGTAAAATCAGGAGAAATTTAAAACTAAAGTCAAACCAGAAGCCACGGGGAACAAAGTGGGAACACAGAGGGCACACAAGGACCGAGGAACAGGCACAGGAACCAACAACATAACATCTGGTCACTTTTCAAAATAAAACACAAAGTGTTTTTTTTTTTCTTTGAGAGAAATGCTAATAAATGCATCAGGTTTCCAAACTCAAAAATAATCGTTTAAATAATCGTGATTTCAGTACTGACCAAAATAATCGTGATTATGATTTTTTCCATAATCGAGCAGCCCTATGTTGCAGTCAAACTTGTCAGTAGCAGAGGTTACGAACTTATGTCTTATTTTGTTTGCAGTCCAGAAATGATGTTACATTCTAAATTCTTCTAAATTTTCCAAAGCTCAAGATGACTTATTTAAATACCTTGTTTTGTCTCTTCAAAAGGCCAATTTGCAATGATTTTCAGGATCAAAAGATCCAAAACAGGGGAAAGCCGCAGATCCTCATATTTGAGAAGCTGCAACCTTTGAATCAAAATTGTTTTCTCTTCAGCACAAGGTAATTTCTTTCCCAACTTGCAAACAGTGATTTAATAGAATCCAGTCAATATTTTCAGGCACTGTAACTAAAATAATGTGAGCAGTATGTGCTTTTTAATCTTGTTGTCACTATCTATATTTTCTGCTTCATTTCACCTGTTCCGGCTGTTTGCTGCACATCGCGAGCAGTGGTCTGTTTTTCTGTTTGTTTTTTTTGTCACTCCCCCCTTAATCTGTCCTTCTCTCCTCATCAGGAGACTGTTGTTAAAGAATAGACGTCTGATTTCATTTGCGCAGTCGTCTGTGTTCATCTCAGTGTGATTATCAAAGCATCTTGTCAAACAAATTGTCCCAGGGTTGTGTTGCAACAAAGAATAACAAAAACAGTATCCTGATTAGCATTTACTGATTAGCGTTTGCTTTGAATATTCTCAAAACATTTTACCTGATTCTGCAGTTTCATCGGTGCTCTCATCACTGATGCAAACATGTCCATTAATTTTAAAAAGGGCTGGGAAGAGTCAAACGTTTAATAATTTTTGAACATGATTTTGAAGTGAAGGGTACGCAGATTCCTTTTTCAATACGACTTTCATCCGCCACTCGGATGAAAAGCTCTTTTTTAGAATCTTTCAAACCAGATAGGTGACAGATGGAAGTCTTCAGTGAGAAACCGAGTTCATTTTAGTTCACACATGGAGTCAGATCAACAAACAACAGTTGCGCTATTTGCTAAGGGATGCTCCAAAGACGGTTTGAATAATAGAAATGATGAAAACAGGTGGGAGAACAAATCATATTAATTAATGATAAACAGCGGCGAGGTGAGCGTGTGTCAGCGTGGCGCAGATGCCTCGCTGAGAGTGTGGAGACACTGTTTGATTTCAGATCACAGGGTGAAAGAGATTTTTTTATGGAAGGGAATATGAGTAGGAGTTAGAGGAATCAGCGAGGGCAGGTGCACAAGGGTAAAGGACAAAAAAAAAAAAGATGAAATATCTGCAAAGTCTGGTCAGTCGAATCTGTAGCTGAAGAGGTGCAATATAATAATGGGACTGAAAGAGCGGATACTAGTGTTCTCTGTGTGAACTGTGAAGACAAAAGGGCAAAATTCTGCAGGGAAAGCGTATTCACCATGTGGACCGGTATTATACCTGCAAAAGATGGATCTCACTTCCAATTCTATGTCCATCATGTTGTGAAATTGCATCCAGATGTTGCCATAATGTCATTTTCTAAAGCTTGAGGCCGACTTCCAGATAATAATGTTTCCGTGGTAACGCAAAGAAGCATGTACTTGAAAAGAAATATGAAGTTAATCCATTTCTCCATCTCTCCATGTGAGATTGATGGACAGGGATGTCGCGAAGGGCTTCAAGGCACCAAAACAGATAGAAGGTCAAGTGGATTTCATTATTTCACATCCAAGCAATGTGGAAGATGTAATTTTCTTTTCTTCCTCTCTGATTATTTAATTTTGCTGTCAGCAATCAGAATTTTTTTTCCTCCTCCAGCTGCACTCGGATTGTTATCTCGCACTGTGTTGGTGTGTGTGCAATCATGCGTGAGGACGACGTCAGGACTGTCGTTGAGCGCACGCTGCCTTTTGTGACCGTAATTATGAAACCAGAAGTACTGACACGAGCTGTTTCATAATTCACACCAGTGTCACAACAATGCACTTCCTAAACCTTGATTTTTGGCAGATGGCGTTTTTCTTTTTGAAATGTTTTTCATTTCACTCACTCCGTATCCAAAATTGATGTGCCGCCACCCAGTGAGTTTTGGCTGCTCTTGCGACGGAGATGAGATGAATGCTGATCAAGCTTTGGCTTTTATCTTAGAAAAATAAATAAATGAATGAATACAATTTGGTAAAACAACGAAAGCACTGAACTGTATCAAACTGGGGCAAACTCTCATGAAGTTTTTGTGGTACTGCATTGTATTTCACGTCTTTAGGTTTTTCCAGTAATGATCCGTTGGTAGATCTTTAGTCATGCTTGGTTATATAGCGTCACATTAAATAGACTTCAAAGCCTTTTACCTTTGCTTTGTATGTGTGTTTATTAGTGTGTAATGCTGCATTTTTCCTACAGTATATGTTCTGTAGTACAAAGAATCACAGATGATTAGGTTGAGAAATTGCTGGATGAATGCAGAATGAGCATGCTGTATGATCAATCGCCATTGGGGGGAGAAACCTTTTTGATACAGTATTTCTCAGTGGTCCAGTATACCAGCTCCATTAATAATGAAAAAGTCTCCATGTGTGTGCTGAATGCAAGAAGGACATGTTTATGTCTGGTGTTTAATCTGCAATTAAGGATTTTTCTGGCCACCTGAGGGCAGTGGAAACAAGCTAAAAACACGGAACTGACATATTATCACCTTTTAAATTGTTAAGAAGTATTGATACTTTGATCCTTTTTTGATACAGCGTGTTGAAAAGGAACGCACAGTCCTATATTTTTCAGTTGCCACAAGGCTGGAGCTCCAATTTCTGTCAAGTGATTTAAGCATGTTTTAGTGCCATTTTGATTTTTAGTTTTAAGCCTTAAAAGATTATTATCAGGATAATTTTGTAAAATTGCAATTAATCTCTTCAGGATAGTGGTGATGGCCTATAACTAAACCCATTCGATGGTATCTAAGTATTCTAATTAATTCGACTTCCATCATTTCATGACAGCAGACTCTGATGTGTGACTGATCTGCAGCACACCACACATTAATTTTGATGAAGCATCAAGCCTTGAGATTCATCAAGGTATAACATAGATATATTTACTAACTTGACAGGTTTTTCAGATGAATGTACCTTTTAACAGCTAAATTCAAAATATTGATTTAAGACCTAATAATAGAGAAAACAAACCTAATCTGCAGTTCAAAGCCACTTAATTAGCCATCATTTGTTAAAATCGGTCAACACGTCAAAGGATAATGATGTCTCGAAAATAAAACTTGTTGTTGGTTGGAATGTTTGTACTCGTGTTGTCATCAGTCAACAGTGGAACGAATGATCGAAAAATGAGGCTTCAGAAATAGAAAATACTTTAAAGAGAAACAAACAACTCGTGTCAATCAAAATGTTGGCAGGACTTGTTCTCGTTTGTTTCTGCTAAGGCAAACACTGAGTCAGTGTTTTTTCAATAATGACAAATATGTTTTAATTAGAAGTTTGTTGTGCACTTATTGGATGTGAAAATATCAACTTTTATTGTAACTGCTGTAAATTGGCTGGCTACAGCATTTATTTAGCTAACAAGATGAGGTATTGACTGAGTATTGACAGCCCATACATCATCTCTAAGACTAAGAATCATGGACAGGTGCTGTGTGTGTGTGTGTGTGCGTGTGTGTGTGTGTGCCTAAATGCAGTTATATTTGTGGTGTCAAAATGTAAAACTGGCAGAATTCCCATAGTGTACATGCTGTGACATTCTGTTTTCAAGGTGCTGTGTGTACACTGATGAAAAGTGTGTGTTCTCACTTACGGGTGTGTTCTAGCGTCGGCAAATTTACACAGAGGTACTCACACAGATACACACACACTTGTCTTGCATTACTTGTGAGGACCCTTGCTAAATACAGCCCTAAATTCCCAACCTCAACCTCCACCTAGACCTAATCCTGACTTTCACCACCAAACAAGTCTTCAAGGAAAAATGTGTCTACGCAAAGACGGCAACACAAGCACACATACACTCTAAACACGCACACTAAACTTTCAAGTCTTATCCCCATTAAGTAGCATGTTTCTTTACTGAGATTATAGGGGATATGTACGGATGATTTGTAGCAGCTACGTTGAGAGATGCAAACTCTGTAAAGCACCAATGACAGGTGAAGCATTGTATTTACGCATTTTTGGCACATTTTGGCAGAAACACCCAGGTTTACTTGGGTGGGTCCAAAAAATATGTCTATCGGGAAAAACAAAAAAGGGATTTATTGACATGTTTGCAGTAAAGTTGAAAAATGTAAATAGTCTTTGGCAATTAGGCCTCATCATGACATCATCGTGTTTTTTAAGGGGTTATGAAGCAGTGCATGGTATAGGATCAGTATTTTTTCATCCGTGTAAGAGAAAAATGCCATCAGGAGTTGATTAACGAGTTGACATTTTCTCGTTGCTCTACCCCATCCCTACCTGTACCTGCTCTGTAGAGAAACGCAGAGAGGGAGAGAGAAAGTCATTCTACGGTATTTTGCCTCTCCTGTAGGTGCACATTGATTGTGATGCGATCTGTACGGTTTAATGTTGACCTACTTATACCATCGTTTTGTAAAAGCTGTGCATCTGGCTATGTACCACGTCGGTTTACATCATTTCGATAGGCTGCGTCATTAACAAGCCTCTTCTATATGTGGCTCACCTGCTGTTGTGAAAACGAGAATCATTCCTTACGTCCACAGAGCAGACACACACAGGAGGAGAGGAATAGAAAGGTGCAGGGCAAGCCGGTGTGCATGCAGCAAGAGACCAGAGGTGGAAATATACCTGAAGGGAAAAGCAAGGAGCAGAAATAAGGTGAAGAATTAAGTAGAGCTAAAGTGCTGAAATAGGAAGTAACCTACTAGACATAGGGTAACCTCCCATGCCACAGTTAAGATGTCAAGTCTGTAGGAAAAACTGACAACTACTTTAAGATGTAGACTATGATGGAAGAGTACATGAATAGTTTAGAAATGCAGTGTGAACACAAATCCCACACTTGGAAGTGTTGATGGCATCCAGCGTGATGTAAAAATTAACTGCGATAACAGTCTAAAAAGCAATCAGATGTGGTGGGGAGCAGCTCTTCCACATGATGGAAAAAAGCTTTTTATACTGGGAACAGATGTGTCCCATTGCAGCTAATGAAATGTCTGCATTTCTCTGTGCTCTGCAGCGAAATAGTAAAAGAAAAGTGAAAAGGCAGCAAACAGGACAGCACGGATGTGATCTTACTGAAGAGCCACATGTGGTCTAAAGTGGGGAGGGATACTGTTAAAAGCTTTTATTCAGGGGATTGATACTTCTGGTTTTATGCCAAATAACTCTGATAAAAGCAGTATCCATGAAACAGCATCAGTGCTGCGTGAGGACATGGACAGAGATGGGACTGTTGGTGATGGTTGTGTCAAAGCCTGCAGTGCTCATTGGCAAAACAGCAGCTCCAGTTCGGTTGAGAGACTAAAATTTTGGATGGATGTTGGTAACGGGCCCTGGTGCTTGGCTGCTAAATGATTGCGGAACAGACTGCGTTATATCACTGTGGAAAGGGACTTGTTCCATATACATGATGAATATTTATTCTAATGTAAATATGATGCCAATGGAACAGCAACGTTTCTAAGGCAATAGACGAGGCCAGATATGCTTGTAGTCTCTAGAATTTAATTCAGAGTTAAATAGAGCGTAAATAACAAAGAACGCACCAAAAATTATGCCTGGAACATTGAACATTCTGTCAATTTTGGCATATCATAATGTTATTGTAATAGTTTCTACAGTGACTTCTCAAAACACCCGACGGGAGTTGTAAAATGTTTAATGACTCAAAGCTATTTAGAAAATCATGGTTTAATTTTTGCAGCATACACTGCTGTTCTGTATTAATTTAACATACAGCAAGTGGATTATCTTATTCAAGGTGGCTTGCAGAGTGCATGCGGAACGTGTATGAGAGCGAAATCAGCTAAACTTTGCAGTAATAATTTACTCTACTCAGAACTCAGTGATGGTTTCACAATATACAACCAGTATGATGATTTCATGTCATTCCTGAGTATCTATCCAATTTTGCAGCACAATCTGCAGCTGTAAGCTTTAATTTATGACATTTGGTTTGGTACTGGCTCTTGTACCAACCAGTTCTATCTGGCATCCAAATTGCTGATACCCCAACTGCTCCCATTAGTAATGTTGCTGAGCAACACGGACTATTCCAGCCACTCGTCAGAGTTTTAGGCTGATTTTCATTCATTCCAAGAAACGAAAGTTGGCTCACTGGGGGCTTAAAGTCACAGATGCTCATACTGCCACAACTCTGCCTCAGACAGGCACCGCATTCATTCAATAGAGCATTTTAGCATAAATCAGGGAAGAGAGAGTAGAAGCTGGTGTTTATCTTGATGATATGTTGGAGGTTTGAGGTCTGCAAAAATTGAAATAAGCACTTGTCATCTGAGGCTCTTTCCATAACTTCATATGTGTCAGCATCTTTTTTTTACCATTCCTTCCTTGCAATGTTTAAAAATGACCAGTTTTGTTCACCACGAACAAGGCTGGAAATTTCCCGAGGTCTTCTTAAAAACACCTGGTTCTGTCACCACAATCCCGACTAGAGATGGCCTGACTTTGCGTGAAAAATTACAGTATTTTGTCTTAACAAACATGGCTTGAAATTGTCCTGAGTTTCCCTCCACCTCCCACTGTGACAGGTACTAAACATGTAATGTGAACGTGATATGATATATGATTTGTAAAAATGTCAATATGGTACATAGCCTATGAAATGTACAAACTTGGAGTTGGTGTGTAATGCAGTGATATATGAGTTATTTTTAAATGAATCAGAAAACAATGAAGCGCGTCTCTGTAGCTGTTCACAAGAACAAGATTTTGAAGGTTAGACGTAACTCCAACCTACAATCATACTCCATATTTCTTTTTCTCTTGCCCACTTCATAACAATACATGTTGAACAATTTCAGCTTACTAGAACAACACAGCTCGGCAGACGTTTTTTGCCCTGTAGGTGTGATATCAATTGTTAGCTGAGTGATCTCATACTGCGATGAATAAATGCATAAAATCACGGCACATCTAATGTTCACAGTACCAGCAGTGGAGAAAAGAGACAGGTTCTTGCCGCTTTCTAATAACATGTTTTTTGCTGAAGAGGTACTTGACAGTTTTAATAGTTTTCCTCCTTTGTGGCCCACATTCACTGAGAGTCTTTCGAATAAAAGATTTGGTGGCTGTTTCTCTAAAAAAGTGCTCGGTAATTATGGCATTATTCAGAGCACAATAGCCTTCCTTTAAATACAGGCGGCATGTGAGTACGGCAGCATTCGCTGATGGAGGGGTTGTGATTAGAGAGAAGAATAATGTGATTTTCTTCATTAGAACAGACAGTTTTGTTGCTCTGCAAAGTTTTTCATTCCTAAAAGCCTATGCATCAGAAGATACAGGGGAAGATAATGAGATAGAAGGGAGTGGTGGGAGAAAGAGCTTTTACCAGAAGCCCGAGACACAGAATGGAAGAACAATCAAAAATGAGCAGAGACTGAGAGACTGACAGTAAAAGAAGGAGGGGGAAGCGACTCTCATTTGTCAGGTCATTTGTAAGGATTTCTCAGTACGAAAGACCGAAGAAAGAAACAGCAAAAACAAAGATCTGCTCTCCTTCTGCCGCTCGTTACTTTATTACAGCTAGCGGAACCGATTAATCAACATAATGCATTTAACCAATTATGCTAGATTTGATCTGGCTGCAGAGCTAATTCAATAGAGATCCTTGGTGATTTACGAGGGCCAGTTTATTGTTGTGCTGGGTTGGGAGGTCCAGTGTTCCAGTGGGAGATGACTAAGGAGACCTCAGGAAACATCTAAACTGACATCTCTCAGCAGAACACAACACTACACATACTTGACAACCTTTCTTTTCTAAAGCCTTTTGAACTTGAAACAAACTTTTCACAGTGTACAGCTTTCTTTCATTGGGCTCTCACCCCAGAAGAACGCTGATCAGATTCAGAGCACATTCTTTTAAGAGCCGAAATTGTATTCATGAAAAAAAAGAGAAGAATCGGAGCCAAGAAAAACATGGATAAAATGAAGTTATGGTGTAATAAAAATGCTGATTTGAGCATTTCAAAGTCAAAGCCAGACAAAGGCAAAACTGAACGAGTGAACATTTGTTCCAAAAGCTCTCTATTTAGATTGGGTACCTCAAGAGTTTCATTCATGAAACAACAACTTCCTAATGTTGCTGTGATTGTGGTTACGGAATATAATTGACATGTTGCAGTGCAAATGGAACTGAAGTGAAATGGTAAGTTGCTAATAAGCGAGTTGTCCAGAGTGAAAAGTTTAAAAGGTAAATGGAGTATGGTTGACATATCATATTATATAACATTGGTTGGTTTAGCATGAATTCATCCAACTCTGAAACTCAGTCAACCAAACAACGTCATATCTAGTAGATTCAAGTGTGATAAAACAACGATGAAAATGAATAATCTTTGACTTAGATAATTTAATCACCTAAATAATTAAATAATAATACTCATATTTGTGTATGAAGCCTGGAGTAAGTGAACAAGTTTGTAATGCGTCCTATCGGTGCAGAGTAATTGGCCAAACTGACTGATTAGTATTTCTAATATCATATGTAGAAAGATTTAACTGGCAAGTTTAATTCATTTGTTTGGATTGAAAAGCACAGATGTAACGATACAATTCTGTCAGTGTATTTATACAAAAGATTGAGGTATACATTTCTTAACTCTAATGTTATTTTGATTACATAACTCCATATGGTTCAGTCAGGATGTGATTTACAATGCAAGGGTATATGAAAGGGTTTTGCGTGTCTGAAGTCCAACTCTAATCTTGTGGTTTTTTTGATTTTTTGATGAATTACAAATGCATGCATAAATCATGGAAATCACTTCGCACTGAGCAGTATTGAAGTCTTGCATAAAGATCAGCTTCTTACAAAATAAATCAACTCCCTTGAATTCCTTGCAACAATGCACAGTGCAATAATGGAAATATTAAATCTACATTATTTCCCATCATTGTTTTGAATGATTAATGAACAGATATCCAAATAATGCATTTTCCTCTGGAATATGCTGTAAAGACAGCCTGTAAAAAGGATGTTATTTCCTGCGAACAGGTGCGACATAAATAACAGTCTGATCTATACACACTCCTAACAAGAGGTCTAATCAGAGTGAAGTGAAGACACCTGCTTAACTGAACCATGGCTTGTGTATAATTACAGCATTTCTAACCATCTATTAGAAGTGATGCTATTTGGCTACATTCTGTTATTATTATTATTCAGCTAATGTCTTCCTGCTTCTTCGATCTAGTATCCTCAAAAGCAGCCTCCTTCACCTGCGCACACAAAAACATGACGTGAACATGGTCAGATTATGACCAACAGCTAGTATAAAATCCGATATAAAATTCCTGACCGATCTCTCGCTGTAATCCTCATTAATCTCTGATCCCAGCGTTGCCCGTGTATCTTGTCGAAGAGCTTAGGACGCCCTCTTGACTCGTCATGACAACCAAGGTCACTCAGAGGACACAGCCCCTTTTCAAATCCCTTTTGAAATTTGCTGGAGATTTGATAGGTAGCATTTATCTGTTAATGAATGAAGTCTGTGGTAACTTCTCTGTATAATACATTTTACTCAGCCATTAGCCTGTAATTGTGCTGGTAAAGTGAAGGGGAAATATAGAGTTAATTATAAACAATTGAGTGTTTTCCAGCACTGCTTTTATATAGTAAGTCAATGGCATTAACACTTTATAAAAATATATGAGTGGTTATGTGATTTTATGTGAGAAAAACATGGCCACTCTCCGTTTTCTCTTCCTCCTCCTCTCTCTAATCCTTTCCTTCTTCTCCTTTAATATCTCTCAATCATTCACCAAGTCGTTCTGTTAAATCACCCTTTACTTTTTCCTGTACTGTGAATGTGTTTCATCTCTCTTTCTTCACACAGACATCACCTTTCTTTCTTTCTTTCCTTTGATTTCTTTCTTTCTTTCTTTCTTTCATTCTCCCCCCTCCACACTCTATTATCTCTGTTTCTACTCATCCTCTGCCTGGCTAATGTGCACCCTCCACTCCAACACACACTCAAACACTTAAGTACTCACACACACGCACACTAACACACACAGACCATTCAGTTCCGCCAGCTTGTCGGAGTGTGACTGATTGATTACTACCCAGAAGGCTTGGCTTTGTTGATGTCAGAAACAGGACAGGTACCCTGGACCACAGGGGGCACAGAGAAGATTGATGTCTCTCTCTGCTTTACCCCACCTTCCCTCTCATTTTTTCACTCTCTCTCTCCTGTTTCCCCTCCATCTTTATCATGACTCACATTTCCACATACGCACACTCACTGACCCTCACTGATCACTGTAAGGGCTTGTATTGCATTTGTAGCCGAAATGTTGTAAAAATGTCAGCTGTAAATTCCAGTCACTCACAGGCTCATGTTTGTTAGTCGGAAATCCGTGCTTGTCCAATCACAAGCAGGCACGTTAATTATTTTGGTAGTTGTCCAATGGCGCAGTCACTCTCTTGCATGTAAATTTAAGTTCCTCAGTTGGGGAAACATGTGTTCATTTCTGCAAATAGATTTCGAATTAAAGCATCCGACTACAGAATACAAAGGTGTTGACAAGTGATTGTAGCCTAAATTGAACATTACAATACACGGAGCTCGTACAGAATAAAGCTGCCTGCTGACTTGACACTACCACTGCATTAAAAACAAAAAAAAAACAGAGCCTTCTCATTTAACTCAACTCAGAGGGCTCTGGAAAAGTAAAATGCAGGGTTGTCTTTACAAAAATTATTACTTTTGTGAAAACAGAAGTTACCTAAAATGGCAATAGACAAGTATTCTACTTCAGCGTATTACTAGAAAATAACTGTTGATTGCACAACGTAATGGATATAGAATAAACAAACCATCAGCGTTAACGTTGGTTCCCAGTAAACCTTGTTATCGCTATACAGTTTTGTCGGCCATGGGGCACTTTATCTCCTGGGAAAGAAGGTTAACTGTCGATCCATTTCTGTGTTAGACTAAACGACTGAATAAACTGTTTGTCCTGCATTGTTGTTATCTCCTTTTTAGTACAATGGAAATGATCCAGTTATCTTTGCAACAGCTGCTCCAACAACAATACCATCAGAAACTAGGGGGTGGGAAAGTTGTCTATTGCCACTTTAAGTATCAAAAGTACAAGTAAAAGTAGATTATACATATATTTACATGTATTTACTGTATACCATGAAATACACCAATTATTGGCTTGGCTGATTGTTGGATCTGATACTAAGCGTTTTTCTGATTATCAGTATCCGTTACAAAATGTATTTTTAAATCCGATTGTGCTACCTTGGTTTGATGCAGCAGCGAATCTGTAATCTGAAATAAATGTAGTGGTGTAAGTGCAACTAGCTTTTGACCAAGGACCTTGGTCATCTCTAAACAGCCACTCATCGATATGTACACAATCCTGCGATTTTGCAGGGATGCTGAGCGCCAGCCACTACTGGAGGTTAGAGGAGAGGACAGGAGAGGAGAGATTTTATCTTCTTGTCTATGTGCCTCACTAGCTCTCTCCCTCTTTCTCCTTCCAACTGTGGTTCAGCTCTGCAGGAGGCATTAATGATCTGATGTGGGATCTGCCCTTTACTGCCCCAACCAGCTGTAACACAGCATTTGCAATAATAATAGCTGATGTGGGACCACCTATTGTTCACCCCCAGCCAGGTGTTCCTGGGTACCTGGAAATTTAATGACCTGACCAGGGAAGCAACCCTTTGACACTGTGACCAGTTGTCTGTATCAGCTGTGCCTCATATCACCTGGAATATGAGCCGCATTCCATGAGACTGTTCGAGGCAGATACACAAACACACTTGGAAACCGCTGAAACAGACAGTGTTGGCTTTATTTCAAGGTTGGTAAATGTGGTAAATGAAATATGGATTCCTACAGTAACTGGTCCTGTAGGGACTGCAGATGGAGATATTTTGTTTCAGAGGTTGTTTGGCGCTGAGGCTGGAGCTGCTATAAATACCTCAAACATTATGGTTACTATACTGCTTCTAAAATGATACCACAGCTGCTGATACCAGTACCACAAGTGCTACTGCTATTACTATTACGCCTGTAATTATTACTGACCTTCAACATAGTCTGGAACTTTTGTTTTCAGACTAATAAGCATTGGCATCAAGTTTTCATCACCTTTACTCAACTAGCAACATCTCTGCTGATGGTATTCACTTCATGAACATTATTACAATTTCTGGGGGGATATTTGACCCTAAGCCATCAGTTTTTACAGCTAATGTTGCAATTCAATCACAAGTCTGACATCCATAGTTCTGAGTCAGTATTCCAGACATCCAATCTAAGTGTGCAGGGGAAACACGGACAGCCAAAGGAAAATGAACGTTGGTCTGGCAAGTCTCTGAACTTCACAAGCAACTCCATCGTCTGATTTACCAGATTAGCATACTTAAAAAAGATGTGAGGAGTGGGCTCGTACCACATGCTCCCATAGACTTCTGTAGAGCTCAAATCAACTGAGTGGAAATGGAAAGGGCACAAACACTGAATAGAGTAAAAAGTGATGAAAGGTAATTGTTCACTGAGTCTGCCAGCTTACTGCTTTGACATTATGTGTGTTTATGTCAGTGTGTGTCTGGCTTGGTGGATGTCGCCTGATGTTCTGCCTTGAATGACCATTTAATTGGCTTTTTTCTTATGAAAAAAAGCAGCCAAGACGTAGACAGGAAATGCAGGGAGAGAGAGTAGGTCTGACGCGACAAAGGTCGCTGACTTGGATTGAGCTGGCGATGTTGCAGTTATGTGACGCCTCAGATTTACATCTCAGCTAGGTAGGAAATAAAAACTCTACCCCTGGGAATCTGTTACATGTTTTGAATTTAACATGTGTCCACGACTCTCTAGTTTTTCTCTTCTTATGTCTTTTACCATCCACTACATACATCACTAATGAGGCTCTCACTGACTCCATTATAGTTTTGCTGCATTTCATTGCACTGCTGAATCTGTAATGTGAAGTAAAGCATCCAGACACGGTTAGCATGATAAAGTAGCTAGCGGAAGTCGTGCTGGGAAATATTTCACAATATGTAGAGCGCTTCGTCCTGGAAGAATAAAATTACACTGTGTAGACAAGAGAAGTGCAAGAAGAAGGTGAAGAAGATGGTGTTTTTATTTCTCAGGAACATTTTCTATAATATTTCTAAGTCTAATGTTCCTCTTTTATGTTTTTCACTCATCATTTATGCATATTTGGACAAATATATTTGCACCTCTGTCCAGTTCACTCTGCATAATGTAGTGAAGAGAAAAAATAAGCCTGTAACTTCAAATTGCCTCCTTCATCACAGCCAGTGGTGCTGCAGGGAGTGTGTCGGTAGGCCCTTCGAACCCCCCGCAGAGCTAAGCTCAGTGTGGAGTAAATCCCCAAACCTGTCCCTCAGATAGATTACACTGCACATGATCTCTCTCCCTCTTCCTCTTTCTCCCTCTCTCACACATGCACACATCTTCCCATGGCTTTGGACGACATGCTGTGCTCCGTTCCATATTCCTCTCACAACCTTGAAGATTCCCCTGTCACATAGTTTGATAAAATCATTTAAACTTTATGCAGTTGAGTTGTGTTACCTGTGTTCGGCCCCGACACGCAACACAACTGGTGCCAACGCTGCTTTGTGGTCACTTCTTATTGCTTCCCTGTGCATTTTCCTCACATTCACCTTTTCCTTTTTCGTCAGATGTAGAGAAATCAAATGTGAAAGTGGAATGAAATGATTCAGTAGTCTTACCTCAGTGGAGGACATATTTAATTTCAGAATTACAATGATATTTCTAGTTGAATCCATGACATTAAGACATTGACATCCGACAAAATTCAGCTTCTAGAAATTAAGCAAATCAAACCTCTCTTGAAATCGAGACCTAAAACCTTTCGAATTAAACATTAAATAGACTCCGAAGTTATGGACTTGGTTTCAGAAGATCAGATTAATCCAGAGTTTTAACAGCTGCAAAGTGACACAAGTCATCAAGCTCTGTCCATGATAATTAGAAGAGCTCATTGTAAAAGTAATTTGTATCTGCTGAATCAAATTTTTTTCATAAACATAATGAAAAAAGATAATGATAGCGATTATGCCAGATAATGAACAGCACGATAAGAAGTATTCAGGACAATGACTAGAATAATGATCAGCGTCTGGACACAAAATTGGATCACATTCAGTTTGATAGTTGCTGGATGTTAACAAGGCCTAAACAGAGGACGAAGGGTCACACTGATGGCTGCGAGTTTGCTGACAACATCCAAGTCCATACTGCAGTGCACGGATACTTCAAATCCTTTCTCATCCATGATCTCTGAATAAAAAGTGTGACTTATAGCATCCGTGCATTCGATTCATAATTAAAGGGCATAAAGTGGTAACATTTTCCTCCAGAAAACTTGTCTTTAAAAATTGATTTGTACATTTTGTTAAAGAGAATACATTACCCTATCCCTTGTAGGTTATTTGTTATTTCAGCATTTAAACATGACTTAATCTGCCACCTTATTTAGCTGTTTACTCACAAACTACCCACTTCTCTCTCTCTTACTCAGTGTTTCCCATAAATAGGCTCTACTTCGTCGGCCCGCCCAGGTAAATTGCAACCCGCCTAGGAAGATAAAATCGGAATTTCCAATCAACAATGTCATTTTACAGCTCACGCAGACCATCTGCCTTCCAGCCCCGCCCGGCTCGTCACACTCGCGTGCCTCACGCAGCATGCATCGACTCTGGCATCAGCAATTTACTTCAGTGTTTCCCACACATTAATTTATTTGTGGTCTGCCACAATATTAGGTCTTTTCTATTTTTGGAGCTGTGCATCCTGTTCTCACTCACTCAAGACAGTGCATCCGTCAGTGAATAGCATGATGTTACTGTATACTCCGATGCAGTGGATGGTGGTGTGGTTGTTAGTCTGCTGGTAAAACCAATGAAGAGGAGGAGGAGGAGATTCTGCCGTCATTGGAGGAAGGCTTGAGTGCGCGTGCTCAGTGCCTGCCCTGTCTCTCACACGAATGAAGTGCTGCACAGCTCCAAAAATTGAAAATCAATATGTGGTGGACAATGTTGATATTGTAGCAGGCCGCCACAAATAAATGAATGTATGGGAAACCCTGAGACTATAGCCAGGCTTGAATTAAACCATTTATTTCTCTATTTGTACCATTAAAACACAATATTGCATGAGGGAGAGTTATTATTTGGCACAAGCTCCTTATCCTCCATGCCATCAACTATAATGCATGTTGCATTATTTACAACACTTCGTCCAAGTAAGAGCCACCAGTTGGCTTCATCACCCTAGTGGTATGTTCAAGTAGCTTGGATCTGCTGGTCAATGAGGCAGTGTTAAGTTTATAATCATAGGTATACAGCGATTTCTACCATTCGCCTGAAAAGTAGATTGTGGAAGCTTTCATGATCTAAACCCGTCAGATCTCCCACCGCTAATCTCCATGATTGTTTGATGAGTTCACATCAATCTCATGACTTGTCTGATGTAATATCATCCGCTGCAACAACCACCCGCTGTTTTTCAAGATGTGACTTCTATTTTTATGCGTGCATTCTCGGTGTGATGACTTTTTTAAAGTAGCTGTAGCTAAAGCTTTTTTCCCCATTATCAGACCAAAGTATTTTCCGTGAATTCAATCTTTTAGCCCCTAAACGGATGAATGGGTAGAGGCAGTCTTGTCTCAAAGACTTGGCGAAGACGTAGCGTTTGAACCCAACCGTGAATACATGTACTAAACCTGTGAACATATTGTAAGAGAGATGCCAAATTCCATCCAACCATATGTAACACAACAGAGGGAGAGGGGGGAGAGGGCTGAGGCTGAGGGCTGAGAGATCAGAACGCTCCAAGTAATTTCAAATAACTTCTTTCTGTCGCTCATCGAAATGGAATTCCTCCTATGTCTGGTATGTGCATGCAGTCATCCCTCCTACATGGGCATTTTAAAGCAACCAGATCTTCCTTTACCATATTGCAAGTGACGAGCAGCCACAAACAGCCATATGTGAAAGACTGGAGGGATTAGACGCAAGAAACGGACTCAAGGTGTCATCCCCGAGGGCTGATGAAGGAGTATGCAAAAACGCTAGCTAGGAAAACAACATATTGCTTCATGTTTTAATTGGAGCAAGTTAATGGTCCGTGAAGACTTGTGTATTAGTCACTAAGACAAGCTGTTGTGATCAGAAAATGTGTGTGTGTGTGTGTCTGCACATAAAAACTTAGATTTTCTGCATCTCTGGCTGTTTTGCGTAAGGTCTCCAGGGGGGGACGCGAACTTTTTTTCTTGGCTCAGATTTCTTAAAAACTTCGAGAGAGATAACTTGTTCACAGATTGTTCACCGCCTGTGTACACACACATTTGCACCCTCGCTTTCATAAAACAGGCAAACAATAACCACTCGCCGTGTACATAATAATTTACGTCTTACAGATAGATAACAGAGAAAAGATCAGAAAGTTTCCTCTTCTTCAAAGTCGTTACAAGTCATGAGTGTGTGTGTGTGTGTGTGTGTGTATGCGTGGTAAAAGTGTTCGGTTTAATTGAAGTGTGTTGCATGTGTGTTTATCTAAGGGAGAGGGAGAAAGCTAGTGTGACATGAATAGAGTGTGTCTATCATCTTTATCAGCTGTCACCACAGTTAATGGGATAGACAGCTTTAATAACACACACACGCACACGCACGCGCACACCCAAACACACACAACCGTGAGCGGGAAATAAGCCAATTTGATCGGGATGAAACATATCTTCTCTTTACACAGCAGTTCATTTTACACCTCAGAAAATGTACTATTGAATCATTGAGTGTGTCTGTTTCCTCCAAATTGAATTAACATTTTCTTAGAGTTCCATTGTTTCAGGAAGCACAATCATTATATCAGCGATGCTCAATTGATTTTATATTTCTCTCGGGAAAATGCAAAACCTTATCAGGATTTTTAATTGGTCACTAGTGGTATGAACATTGTACACGATGTAAAAGAAGGCTTAGAGACAAATGCACAACAGCACTTTGAGCTCAATGATAACATGCTCACAGTGAAAACATGCTGATGTTTAGGAGGCACAATGTTTACCATGTTCACAATGTTAATGTTAACATGCTTTCATCTGCTAATGTAGCGCAAATACAAAGCTAGAACTGAGGCTGATAGGAGTGTCATTAGTTTCGCAGGTAGATGAAAAGTCACCAGTTGGTAAAAATAGACATTTTTCCCATAGGCAGTTCAAGTTGAGACCATGGCGACGTTAAAAGTGGCACTTAAGTTCTGCTACTATACAGCGCAGACAACAACTTTAATTCACAGTGAGGGCACGGGAAATAAAATACTGAGTCGTAACGCTGATCTGGACCTTTGCTTGACCTTTTCTCTAACTGAATAACTGGAGCTCTTGGAGTTCTGTTTATTTTCGTTTTGTATCTTTAATATGCGTTCAAAATATGTGTTGAAAAAATGACAAATAATGACAACTAAAATGGGTAAGTAGTGGATGAGAGGTCAGTAAGGTACGGTAAGGTAATAATAGTAATATAGTAACTGATGGCAGGATATAGCCAGTGAGGGTGTTGGCTGTTTGGAATTAGTTAATAGCATTTGTTTGCTTAGCTTTTTTTATAACTTCAAGGGGTGAGTATTGCTGTGTTAAGAGTTTTAAAAAAGTACATTAGCGCATGAGTTATATATAGAGAGGAAGCAGCTTAACTGTTTGTACTTTGAAGGGGGCATTTGAGAGCATAGCACGAGATTCAAAAGAGTGTGAAAAGAAAGACATGAGGAAAGAGAACCGGTAAGTGATAAAACCAACGACAGAGAGGCTGGAGAGCAGACGAAAGGTCTAAGGTTTGTATTTAATCCCCCTGCTGTTTGTGTCTGCAGCTCTCACCGGAGCACTAAAGCTTCCAAGGCGAGACGTCTTTATTACGGTGTATCCCCACACCACATTCAGCCTGCCCAGCATATCCTCTCCCTTATCCTCTCCTCCACTCTCTATCTTTCTGCTGCCGTGTCTGTGTGGATTTTGCTCTCTCTTTTTGTCTCCTTTTTACTTCTCTCTTTCAGCAGCAAGTGTTTTCATTGTAACAGTAGATCACACTCAATTCATTTCAAGAAAGGCATTTATGCTGCTCACACCCCCTCTCACCAGTCATCGCTCATCCTCTATAAACTTGATGTGAGCCAAGCCTGGCAGGAGTAAATATTCTCTTATACCTTTGTCTCTCTCTTTCGTTGTGTGTGTGTGTGTGTATTCAACTTTTCCCTTGTTCACAGCGTATTGTCTACGTACTTCACGTGCAATTGTGTAAGTGTTCTTGTGTACTGGTGAGTGTTATTGGCTGGTTAAAGCTTGAGTGGTTGTGTAGATCGTATGGTGTTTACGTGGTGCTCAGGGATCTGTTCGCTCATGGTAAACTGTATGTGTGTGTGTGTGTGTGTGTTTGTGTGAGCGATAGAGAGAGAAAGAGATCTATTTTATGTGAAGGTGAATAAAGCTGGTAAAGTAGTTCTATTTGTCCTCAGTGGTCAATGTCAGCTTTTAAAATGGCCAATGTCAAAGTCAAAGTGTGCTCTGGGCTTTTTAAATTCAGATCAGCAGTGTTTAATCGGTGGAATAAGGACAGTTACATGGTAACATTAAGTGGAGTGTGCAACAAATGACCCCTTTTTATCTGAATCATATTTAGTGATCACAGTTCAGTGCAAGGTTGGATAGTGAGTCAAAAATATGCGATCATGAAACGCTTCCATTAAAAAAAAATATATTTTCTGTCACCTGCTGCTGCTGCTGCTGATTTACCTGTCCAACAAAAGCCTGAAAGTCCCTTTAAATATAGCTTTAATACAGGTTAATGCATCGAACAAGTTAAAAGTTATCATGGAAGCATAATATGACATCATAGTTTGGCCTTCTCTGATGCAGTCTTCCTACCATTTGAGAAAATGTTCCCAACATGAAGCAATAACTGAACTGAACTGAACTGTGGCACATTTAAGTGACAGCTTCTGCACTTGAAGTTTATCACTCGAACATCACTTTTTGGGTCCCAGAGGGACACCGAGCGATCACTCCAGCTGCAGCACAGTTAAAACAATGATTGACACTGATTTTGTGTCATGTTGACACATACAGTAAAGCTAGGACACACACACACGCTCGCTCTCTCTCTCTCTCTCTCACTCGCGCACAAACACATGCACACACACACACGCACACACAGACCTTTACGCAACCCTCGGATAGTGTCCTTGCCCTCAGCTGCCACTGGCTAATGTGTCACGCTCGGAGGTGGTGAAATCTGGTCATAGATGCTGGCACTTGCCTCAGGTCACACATAAACACGCGCACACACACACTCAAAACACACAAATGTGCTAACTTGTCCCAGAGGGTGTGACAAGAGGACAGTGAATCAAAGGACGCTGAGGAACAGTCATCTGTGACACAGATTGACTCAGACACCCATGTTCTTCCTCCTCTTCGCTCCGACTCGAATAACCTTTACATTGCACTGCGTCAGATGTTTGTATGCACATACAGTACATAGCAGAAATGCTGCAGCGTGGAAAAAAAAGTTAATTGCTGTGAAAAACTATTTCACAAAAAACAAATGCATTGTACCCACAGGCGTCAACTTTGCACCTCTGGATCCAGAATCCATCTGTGCTACCTCACATTTGAAATGACTTGTTTTTAATTCATTATTTCCTTTATTTTGGCCTCACTCTTCTGTCTGGAGTCTGTGTCAAAATGTGAGGTTTAATTACCGTGCCTTCACCACATTCCTATCAAGTGACCTTCAGGTGTACAGCAGAGAATGATGCTGTTTCGCTGTGGGTGTGTGGGTTGATAAAAACTGTCCCATTTTGCCCTGGAAACCAATTATTTGCCTCCGACTTCCCTTTGAATAATTGTACCGTGATGGTTAAGGTCGCAGCTAGACAACTTCAATTCATCATGACTGCATTTTGCTTTGACTCTATACACACAACATTATCATTACAAATAATAACCGAAGGTAAACAAGCATATAACTCTCCATAGCTGTCCTTTTGAAGTCCTTGAGAATCCACACAGATTCAGTTGATGGAAGGAAAACCGCATAGCGCACAGGCACGCGTGCACTTACTCACATATTCAGAAATAGCAAACCAATTTCCAGGCTACAAATATATTTTCCCATCAGTTTATTGTGCAACAAACGGTTGAACGGCGGAGAAAAATGCTCCAGGGAGTTCAGTTTGCCATTCATGTGTCCTATCTGTGTGAATTAAGAGCTGAAAGTGCTGGTGTAGATATTGCCACCCCCCAACCCCCCCTTTATCCAAATGTGTAGAAGGAGGCAAGGTGGTGCAGACATCAGCAGTTTAGTGAATCTCTGCATGCAGTGAAAAATCGGAGGACCTGAGGGAAAAGGTCAAAGCAATATAAATTTGACATGTAGATAGGACGAGCTTTTTCACCTTCTGGGGCTGTGCCGGTTCTGTCCCACACTTTTGCACGTTACTCAGGGCTGTGTGCAAAATGTTCTGTCTTCCTCTCAGTATAAACCTGTTTTTTGTGTTTTATATATATATATATCTATAACTGTGTATTTGTCTAATGTATATTGTAGTTTACTTCCTAAATACAGAACAAATAGACCATGTTAATCGTGAGTGGACAACTCTTTAATAGTAATAATACATTTATTTTATATAGCTCTTTTCAAGGTACTCAGACACTTTACAGGTTAAAAAGAAGAAGAATAAAAACAACACAATAAAAACATAAAAAAGAGACAGAAGTTATGAGTGTATCTGAATTGTACAGTCATTTTTATCCTCTAATTTCTTAAAGACAAACTTAACACCAGCATTGTCTCTAGTTAAAAGATTTAAGCCAGTTTAACCTCTAACCATGTCCAACAGTGATACGACAGGGTCCTCGCAAAGCAACAAAAACAAGGTTTTCAGGGGGTGTTATTTACTCTACAGTTTGCAAACAGAGTTAAAGCAGTGCTGGAACTAAATCCTGAAAAAGAGTATTGACGGGAGATGAACAAATGTAATGAATGAGATAATGTTAGTATTTTAGGGGAGCCATTCATATTACGAAGGCACTGCGCTGATAAAATGTATCCGAACTGCTACACTGTGTGGACACATTGCTCATATACGATGGACACGAGTCATTTATCAATAGCCCACCAACCGGGCTCCAAAATATTCTCTGTGTCAAAGGTGTAATGAATTTATGATTGTCGGAGTTGACTAAAAATCCTTTTAGTGCTTGGCAGTTTCTTTTGTTGATAAATAAAATGTGCTTAAGGAACCAAATCTGAACTGGAGCCAAAAATCTACTTTAGTGGATGATAATTTATCAGGACGGTTTTACACATAGTTATTATTTTAAGATTGAAAGTTTATTGATGACCTTGGAAAAACAGATGCTTACAAAACAAGCTGCCCACAAAGTGAACTTAGCTGCTGTTCTGGAACTTTTCTTGTATTTCTTTTTCATCAACTACAGCACTTTCTCTAATGTCAGGAAAGTATTTTGAGCTTAACTTTTATCTCAACAGCTTCTAAAAGTGCAGAGAAAAGTATAGATTTTAACATCTACAATGCCATGACGGGTAGCTTCTTCCCTCAGGCTGCGAGGCTCCTGACCTCTTGCTCATTACTCAACAAGGAATCTTATTAATTAGTCTGTGTGTGTGCGTGTGTGTATAAAGCGTCAGAAAATACAACCAGGAATGTCATCATGTCTTGAATCTTAAATATCTTTCTAATCCCCGAGTGTGAAGTTCTGTTATGTCTTAACCCCAAGCGTTTGGTCTTGATTCCTCTCCTGAGAAGTGATTTCAAAACTGCTCATCCCCCGAGACCACTACAAGTCTTTTGTAAGTTCTTTCGCTGATTGGAGTCATGTGTTTTTTATTTAGCAAATTCTCTATCTGTGCTGAAGTGGCTTTTCTATCTCTCAGGGAACTAAGCTTGCCCTATTAATTTTCTGAATCTTGTACACGAGCTTGTTTTAATATAATTTATTAATCATGACTTTGGTAAATGTGACAAACAATCTCATTTTAGGTGAAAGCATCCAGCCCTAACAACAGCTACTTAATGGATCCTGCGGTTAGATTGTTTTGATTATCATTGTGGGTAATTGAAAATCTCCCAAGTGCTCGCGTCTCAGAAAAAACTAAAGACACAGCAAAGCACACACAGAAGTGCCGGCGCACACATACAAGACAGAGGTACAGCCTCATTTGTACATGCTCGTACGGACCCACACAGTGCTGCTGGTGAAATATCTATTCACACATTCCCACTGACAGGGAGACGGTAATGGGAAGGGACAGCCTACCCCGGGCGCCAGTCAATCAGCATGTCCTCACGCTCTTAGACGGTCTTCATGTGCAACAGACTTGGTGTTTGGTGTGTGTGTGTGTGTGTAGGTCCAGGTTTATGTGTGCTTGTGAGTACAGTCTTTGTGTGCAAACATCCACGTCGGTAATTGTTTTGATCAAACTCGAGCAAACGAGATCTCACAAGATAAAAGGCAAACTCTCGCTGAACACAGGACGGGATTTCTCCCCGTCTGTCTCTCTCCAACCTTCTAACTCCTCCTCGTCGCCGTGACACACGGGAGAGGCACGTTGAAGTGATTTCTGGGAACTCGATTGAAAAGTGCATCATGTGTATGAACTGACCTTAAAGGAAAGAGGGGAAAAGAGAGTGAGAGCTGTTTTACTGATTTAGTTTGTCATTTCTTCCCCGTTATCAACCAGAACTCTACCATCACTGATCTGTTTACACCCGAGCGATTCCTCTCTGACCTTTTCTGTCCTCCCTTCCTACAGTCTCTCTCTGTTCTACCCTCTAAGTGACCACTTCCCCCCTCCAGTGATGTGCCCCTTCTTTCATCTCTTTATCCCTCCAACTTTGTCCCATTTCATCTATTAGCTCTCTAATACTTATGCTATATCTTTTATCCTGAATCCTCCCTCCTGTCCTCCTTTAGAGGAGATATGCTCTAACTTTGTCTCCCTCAAACGCCCGCCTTTCATCTCCTTTGGTCACCTTGCCTCCCGCTGGCTCTCACCTCAACTTCTAACCCCCTCTCCATGCCTCCATCCGTTCCGTAGCTGCAGCCAGCTTCCGTCTCTCTCCGTCTCTCTCCGTCCTCTCTTCCGATCTCGATTCACCGCCAGCCTCCGCGCTCCTCTTCCTCGAGGCTTGTTTTTTTTATTTTAGTTTACTCCTTCCATGTTCCGTGGCTTCTCCACAACCTTCTGTTCTTGTTCAGTCCCGCCCATTATTCACCTATCTCCGCATCTCTGCCTCCTTCCCTCTGTGCAACAGCTCTTTCTCTGCAGGTCCTTGTACACCTGAGAGCACACTACCATCTGCTCAATGCATCTCTTCCTCTGCCTTACATCTTTCAGTATCATATCCGGCTCCTCTCTTTCTTTCACTCGAGTGTTTTTCCTCTGAATCCATTTAAATGCATCAGTTCTGCCTTCAGGAAACACACTTGAGAAGTCACAGATATGAATTTAGAATTTATTTTTACTCTTTTGTGTTTAAAGGTTGTGTCTATTTTTCAGTAAATGTTTTTTATGCTTTACTGCTAATGAGTTTGACAACCCTTTAAAGAAAAGATGAATACAAAAGGTCAGGACATTTTTATCATAGATAATTGTTTTCTGGTTTGATTTGAATAAAAACAACAGAAGGATATGCTTGGACCCAGTAAATGATCCTCGCATAAATCACTGGATAAATCAGTATCGCTATATCTGCAATTAAAGATGAAAGCTGATGAGGTACTAATGACTTGGTGGGAGGTTCGGTTTGTTTGTTCCTTGTTAGATACAAAGAACAATCCTTTAAGCGTTGTGTGTTGTGTAAACTAAGTGGAAATTTAGCTATCAGCAGATGAGGACTGACATCAGGTTGATATTACAGCTGCGTGTCTATCTGCATCCCTCTCGGCCAACCACAGGCCGTCACTTCGTCTTAAGGTGGCTTGTGAGTGTGTTGTGTTGCCCAATGTAATTATTCATTGAAATTAAATCACCTGAGGTCGGTTTACCATAATTATACATACGTAAGTCTTCTTTGGAAGGAGACACAACCCCCAATGTCAAAGCTTCAATCATTAGCTGATATTTCTCTCCCAAGCTCCAAAAATGGTCTTCAGAACAGAACAGAACTATTTATCTCCTTTACACTTTGCTAAAAACCTTGGAAAATATGATTATATAAAAATAAGTCTTGGCAATGTTCTTACAACGTGCTGTGTCGGTGGCAGAGCAAAGTGTCATAGTCTTTTTTTGTTCTTTGTTCTCTCATGCTGATGTGAATATGTGAAGGCCATTTGTGTTATGAGTCACTGCTCCTCCCCTGTTGAGGTACAGTTGTTTCCTGTGAAAGAGATTAGAGGGCTACATAAGAACATTCACGTCAGGTACACTTGCTGTGTCTTGGCACTCACTCCTCTGAGAGTGTGAGTGTGTGTGTGTGTGTGTGAGTGAGATTGCATATGGGAAGGTGTATATGGTGCAGACAGACGGTTCCTGTGTGGGAGAGCAGCACTGCGTGGCTGCAATGGGATGTTGTCACTTCAAATGATGTAAAGGAGCTGAAGGGAAGGTTGTCACCTCTGTGCGTGTGTGTGTTTGTGTGTGTGCATTGTGTGTTTGAGAGCTAAGTGGGAGTTTGGCACCTGTGCGCTCACTGCAGGGACAGAAATACCAACGCATGTGAAGTTGTACAAGGACAACACAAGGACTGGGTATGTATGTATATGTGTGTGTCCACTCCAGTTTGTATGTCTTTGTGGGGATGAATGAGGACACTTTTGGAAAGTGAGGACATCTTTGCTGGTCCTCACTTCCTCACAAGTTTTAGTTTTAGGGATAAAGGTTTGGGGCTTGTGTCAGTGACAAAAGAATTAACAGAATAATTTCTTTCTTGTTTTTTAAATTTAGTAAGTAATATTAGGGGTGTAATGATTGTGAAAGTGAGACCGTAGCAGGGATACAAATGTCCACACATGTCTTTCACTTTTAACCTGACCCATACTGACGTGTCAGAAGACACCAACCTAACACTGTTCACCATTAGTTTGGTCCCTAAAAAGCTAAAAACTGCAAAATAATTTCCCCCTCAAACTGGACACACCTGTTATTGTCTTGACTCATGGACAATGTGTCACATTTTCATTCACATGCAGCTTTTTTAAGACTTTTTGCTGCAGTTTTAATGCAGAATCATTCTTTTAGTTAATTTATCATTCAAATTGTAGTTACTGTAACATAACAACCCCCCCTCCTCCCTATAAAGACATGCTGTATGTATTAAAAGGACAAGAAGATCATGAGCCATTGTTCACAATGCAGATTCCAAAAATACCAAAATGTTTCATGATTTTATTCATCCATGGACTGCAGACATAAGTTGCTAGTATCATTGCTAGTGTCATCATCTACACATCCAGCAGTCCAAGAGCAACTTTATTATTAGCTTTGAGGATGTGTTTGTGTTCACCCAGCAAATGGAAGTCCGATGTTCACTCTCCTGTCAGTGCTGCTTGTGGTCTCTACCAACCCCTGCGTAAAATATCTAGTTCTTAAACTGCTTGATGCTCCATGATATTCACCAGCTAATTTGCTAACTGTGTCTCTCTGCTGGGCAGTTGTGTTTGGTGGGTTTTCAGAGCTTGTTTGCTAAAAAACGGCCGCCTGCTGTGGCCGAAAGCGACTCGATAAGAGCGAATCACCACAGTGAAGTCGCTGGCAGGAGTTGAGACTTGCTATAAAGCTCCACAGAGATTAGGAGGGCTGCAGATTCAGCAGATTTTCTACGTGGGTTCATCCCTAAAAGCAACTCCTTTCACCTTGTCATATGGTAAATGTATATAATTATACACTTAAATTAAAGCTGCTTAAAGAATATTGACAAAGATTACTCAGAAATACTGAATGTATAAACAGAACGTCTGGTAAACAAGAAGACTACACAGCAATTTTAATGAGTGAGGTGTCTGGAGCAAAATAAAAGAGGATGGGAGACAAGCGTAAACAAGCTTAAAAACAGGTTAAAAGGAAACAGGAGAAACTGAAGAGGAGGAAAACTAAAAAGAAGTACAAACATTAGAGGATTCAAAAGGAGAGTCGTGGAGGGATAAACTGTGAAAAAAGAACTGACTGAGGTACCTTGCCAATTTCACTTGTTAGTTTGCAGGTTTTTGATTTCAGTAAAATGTGTTCCTTAAACATAGTCTGAAAAGAATCAAACAGACTGAACATCAGCTGACCTTTACATCTATCGACTCGAGACGCCGCGCCGGCAAGGCCATACGCGATTCTCTTAGAAACTGATTTTCTTCCTGATTATTCTCTTTACATGAATATTCTTTTTTATAAGCTGTTCCATTTGATTTCAGTTGCAGAAACATGCATCTTTATTAGTCAACACACAAAAGCTCAGCTCAAAAAGAATTGATTTAACCAGCCCCTTCGCCCTCCGGACTCTCAGCACGGTGTTACACGAAATATAAGAAAAAGGAAGTGGATCTCCCTCTGCATGGGGCGCTCGCTCCAGTATTCCTCTCTCGACACTCAGGGGGCAGGAGTCCACACCCCATTCTGAAGGATGTGAACCTTTAATGTCAAGTTTAGATGGAGAGAGTGCACACCAACAAACACGGATTCAAAACACACACACACACACACACACACACACACAAGGAAGGAGGGATTAATGTCATACTTTTTGGCACATTGCTGATTTTTTTTTTATGCACTAATATTTTATTCATTTGGTACATCAGGATCAGGACCCTGTAAAGGTCACACAGCATCGCATTTTATTTTGTCACAGCAAAGGTGAACTTGTCATTCGGTTGCAGCTTCTTATCAAATTTGTTTTCACTGTCATAACGAGCCAGATTGTCAAGCGAACAAAGTTGTTGCCAACCTGCCGATTATGTTGTATGTTTTCAACTTTAGCAATTGTGCCAAGAACACTTTTTTGAACACGTATTTTGACAGATATTATGATTGCAAAATGATTCGTGATTGGCAAGAATGATCTTTGTCGGAGCATAGTTTTCATTTTCGGACAAAACAATAATTATCACGATGATGTCTGTACAAAACAAACAAGTCTTCTGACATTTGGAGCAAGATTTGTAGGCCAGGGCAGCACTTCAATGATTATACTGCTGTTTTGTCACACCTTTATTAACAAATTGCAGCTGCTGCTATTTGGATTTTGCACTTGGGCATATTGAAATTTTGACAATATTTTGATAAATTGTTCTTTCACTGGAGACAAGATGGAAAATAAAAGAGACAAGGAGCTGGTAGCTCCAGGAATAGCAATGTGCAGATCCGGTTCCCAAAAGTTTAACACCAGCTTTTTTTATTGGCTAGCTAATTGTTGAGCTCTGAGTTAAGGTCAGGCAGTGATCATGCTCATGGTTAATTATCTTAAAACGATTCTGCTTTTTGGGTACAGAACGGACACAACCCCTCGGTAACTTTCACTTGGATACATAAATGTTGGTGTTGGACTGTGAATAATGTGCTGTGGAATCTCACAGTGAATCTAATTACTTGGACCAGGGTTGGTGTATTCCCACGTCTCTCTTCACATCGTTGCCACGGGGCAGCCGCCCGTGTGCTCAGGAGTGTACCCTGATCTTTACTAATAAGGCCTGGAATGTCAGCCGACATGTACTTGTAATGTAACCAGAACTACCATTATTTTTAAAAGATCTGGGTGGCCTGGCAGGTTCTGACACTACAGAGGCCACAGTCGCTCTCTCTCTCTCTCTCTCTCGCCTTAACTCAGTCTCCCTTTTGTCCTCGCTCCTTTTTTTTCCTACTGGTCAAGTTAATGGGTCTTTAACCTTGTGTCAATGAGCTAGGGGCTTTGGTGTGATCGCCCACACCACTACTGTTCCCTTCCCAATTAGGCATAGAGGCCAGAAGACAGCCGTGTGTGTGTGTGTGTGTGTGTGTGTGTGTGTGTGTGTGTGTGTGTGTGTGTGTGTGTGTGTGTGTGTGTGTGTGTGTGTGTGTGTGTGTGTGAGAAATCCTCAAAACATAGCCTGAGGTGGCTGCAATGAGTGCCATTATTGTCCTTAATGACAAAGATAATGGGATACAGACACTGGCACACACACACACACACACACACACACACACACACACACACACACACACTCCCTATGAAAATCAGCTCACCCTTCACCCTCCCAACCACAGATATAAACATAATAATGACTGTTATAATACACACAGATTCCCACTGGGGCCTTGTGAAGATAATACAATCAGGAGATTATTAGCATCACCAGACGTGAAGCGATTAATTTTATCAAGAGATTGCCTGATTTGATAGCGTACAATTCCATTGTGTGCGGCTGATGTCTGAGAGATTGTATTACGCCCGATATTAGTCTGATGTTTTATTAAAAGCCTCAGTCATTCTGTCTGCTCGGATGACAGCGACCTCACATGAACTACTCGGCAGTCTGTGGTGCGTCTCCAGCCCCCTTTTTGACCAAATAACCCCAGGAACTAAACGCAGCAACTAAATCAGAATCAGTTCTGTGAAGTTTATCTTTTTTTTTTTGGCGTTCTTGTTTGCATTTTCCCCCGAGATCTGAAGGGCCGTGAAGACGAGCCAAATTAAACCAATGAAGGATTTAACAGACGTGACTTTCCGTGAGATGAGATTCTTCCACACAGTAATATATTGTGTTCAATTCAATATTTATATCTATAAGATAATAAAGCTAGATTCTTGTCTGCACAGTAGTCATGAGCGTTACCAGTTATGTTTTTGATTCAGTTTGTAATGCCATTGAAATAATTATCCAATTAATTCTTTGTCACTGATTTACTCTCCTCCTTAGCCCACTTAGCTTTCTTTTAATGTCCTTATGATTTGTTAACCCAATTACAAGACATTTTCGATTCCAAGTCCTTATATTGATACGGCTGTAATGAATGCTGTAAAGCTAAAGCTTTGTCGAAGCGTTTGTTTGATCAGTCGGCGATGTTGAGCTCTGCAACTCAATCTTAATAGTGCACAAAGTACATGTGCTACCTCAGGAGCGCTGAGACTTTTTGACAGGTCAGGAGCTCCAGCGTGGCTCAGAAAGTTCCTCAGCTCAAAGGTTTCTTGATAAGCCGGAGGATGCAGGCCTTCGTTCTGCCTCTGTACACTGCATGAAACGAGTTGTACTTCCTCTGCTGTGGGTGCTGTCATCATAAAAATATCCCTTGCATTTGTCAGATCTGGTCAGTGTGGACCGGCGCGCACACGCACACACACACACACACACACACGTAATCATTAAGAAGTCTTCTGCCAGGCCAATTATTCTTAATGCAATTTTTACACTTAATTGAGTTGCCTGCTTAAATAAACCATAAAAAAATGACTTACAGACACTTCTGCCTCGAGTGAAAACAGAGACATAGTGTGCCTCTGTGTGTGTGTGTGTGTGTGTGTGTGTGTGTGTGTGTGTGGGTATCTACTTGGGTTTGTTTGTCTTCTGTGCAGATTGATTGAAAGTGTTTGTTTGTGTGAATTATGGGGTTGGCATCATGCAACATGAACACCCAGCCCTCTCCTCCACCATCACCACCACCACCACCACCATCACTAAATCCAACTTAGAGCTTCTCCCCCCTGCAGAGAGTGCGTTTGGAGGGGAAAGGGGGGGGTTTGTGTTTGTGTGTGAGTGTGTTTGTGTTTGTGTGCGTGTGTGTGTGTGTTGGAGAACCAGAGGAGGCGGGTTGGAGGGAGAAACAGGAGGTGAGGGGGTTGGTGGGGTAGATAAGAGGGCATTATCTACCCTGCTCATTCTCTCTTTCACCAGCGGGGGGTGTGGCGCCTTATCCAGGCTTCCTGCTCTGTGTGTCGCCTTCACAGTCTGGGAGAAACTGATGGACGTCACGCACACACACACACACGTCACGCACGCACGCACATACACACACTCATAGTCGCATTCCCTCACATCCACACACAACATCACACACTTTTCACATATCCGCATTGGCACACACACACACACTCACAGACAGGGACTGTTACACTCTCATGCAAACTCTCTACCGTCTTTCTCCGTTTCACATGCACACTTGCCCAGTTCCACACACACACACACACACACACACACTTCTAGACACTAACAGTGTCTCTTGGGGGGTCATTGCAAGCCGAGACAGACAGCTTATTATCACATTGTAAAGCACAAATTTCAAAGGCAAAAACAAAACAAGATGCAGTGGGGGAAAAAAAGAGAGGAGGAGATGAAGGGAGGAGAGAGACTGAAAGGAGTTGGAAAAGAGCACAAAAAGCGAAACTGAAGGCACGAAAACAAGAGAGGAAAGGGGACAGAAAGAGTGCAGTAGTCGGATAGGAGTGTCCAAGGATGAAAGGACAAATGATATAAGGAAAGAAGTAAGGCAGTGGGAAGAAAGCGTGTGTTTTGCCCCCCCCCTCGCACTCGTCCTGACCTTTAATTTCTCTCACAGCGGGGTCAGCGCTATCAGCATTCCTCTGAGAAATAGCTTCCTTAATTGAGCACAGTACTATTATTGGTCCCATATTCTTTTAAAAGCATCAGACTGATGATGGTCTTTGGGAGCGGGGTGCTCCTAACATGATAAGAGAAGAATGAACGCACAATGAAGAAACAGGCTGAATTGTGGCAATCAGTGTAACATTTACAAGGGAGGCTATGTAGGAGGCGATGTATTCATGGGAAAATGCCATCAATTTATTGTAAGACACAAGGCTTTTGTGTTGTTTCTAGTTAGTTTCCAGTGATTCAATTTATTATTCAGCAGTTACATTCAGGCGTCGAGGCCGGCGCTGTTTTAATTTTCTAAGAAAATGTCACTATGTTACCGGGATGTGACATGAGTTAGCAACCCCGCACATACACTTCTAACAACTTCCAAAGTGAATCTCTTGATTTGTCCTTGAGGTGACATCGTCTGTACTTTGTGTGTGTGCGTGTGCCAGCCTTATTAAAGCGTGTCCCTGCCACACTGCGCAGCAGATCAGTACCCTAATTATACCAACCAACAGGCTTTTCATCTCTAGTAAATAATGTGGGTTGATCGGGGCTGCGGAGGATTTTCACCCGGTTACGAGGACGACTGATGCTCAGTTTGATCTGATATCGTGTGTGTTTGCTGGTGTATTTGTGAGCAAAGGATGCAAAGATTGTTAGAGGAAAATCAGACTGCACAGAGGGGCATATGTGCATCTCAATTATATCAGAGTTGACATAATGTTGAACATCTTGATTGACTCAGATATGTTGCACAGTACCAGTGGAGCCATAATTATGCACAAACTCCGGAGTCAAAAATCTGTACCAGCACATATGCAAACCCTGTCTTGTTGACTGGTTGTAAAACTGTTTATTTCTCTTTACTTTGCCATGATTTTTTAATTGATTTTGTGGAAAACACTGTTGATGTCAGCTAATAAAATATGCAGTAGCGAGGATATCTGTTTCCCTCAAAGGAAATAAAGAAAAAAAAGCTTGACGTTTTTCTCTCTCTTTGCAATACATTTGTGATTTTTTATATATAACTGTGAGTCTGTAGCTCTTCTGCACAGACAGCGTCTGATTACCTGTTAAAAAACAGATCAAACAAATCAGAAGTGTTTGTAACGAGCAAAGCACACACTTAAAATAAACGGACAGCTGAATATCCAAATGTTTCCAGCTGCACTTGGAATGAGATATGATTTCCACTCTGCCAGCTCATAAACAGAGAGCAGATAATGAGCGAGTAGTCGAGGCACCGGGCATCTGGAGCAAGCATATGGATATCTGTGTTAATGGTGAGCAGACAGACCATAATCCTGCAGCCTTTTTCGACAGTGTCTTAACAGCAGCTGGAAACCAATAAACACCAATTGTTTTGAACAGCAGCGGTTACTTAATGAGGTAAAAGAGGATCAAGTGATGTGATGATTGATGTCCAAGTGGTTTGAAGTGTTTGTCATTTTGTCACACACACACACACACACACACACACACACACACACACACACACACACACACACACACACACACACACACACACACACAGTTGCACAATTTACATAATGCAAATGATCTACTAGTCAATCGGGTTAAGTACCGTTTATGTTTAAAATTATGCCGATACATGATTCCAAATGATCCAAATGTCATTGTAATTAAACCCCGACTTCTCACTTTCAACATTATTTATAGCATTTTATAACCCACACAAAATCAAACCCCTCCCTACCTCCACCTTCCCTCCCAAACCTGTGCCTACAACCTTTGCACACTGTCAGCAGGGCGCAGTGTGAGATAGTGGGTGTTGGCTAACGCTAGTTAAACTGCTAAGCTAATATCATGCCTCCAGCAATGTTTGTGCTGACAAAACTAGGTGTTTTTAACAAGACCTCTAGTCTTTTTTTAAACCCTATCCAAGTGTTTTTTTGCGTCTTAACCCAGTAGGCAACTTGTGGAGGGATGCCAACCAAACCATCAAGCTGTTAACTCACACAGTCGCTCTGCTCCCTCCGTGAACGTATGACAAATCACATGCTGCATCAACCTATCCAGCATTCTGCTAATTGCGTTGACCCGCCCATGTTCTTTTAGCCAACTTGATATGGATGCAGTTAATCCCAGAATGTCCTTCCAGCTTTTTCACCGTGTCATCTCTACGTGACCTTGATCACTTTTTCTTTTCATTAGAAAATGCTGCCGAACCAAAGAGACTGCCTCTAAAGAAATTCGCAGCCTTTAATTACGATTCAGAAAGGTTTTGTTCAGGACATAATGCTCCCTGAATGGACTGTAATTGTACCTCTCACCCACATGCATTCTGCTTTCAAAACCATACTTGAGACAGTTTGAGCTGATTAAAAGTTTATGATTATAGTTTTCAAACTGTTGTATATTAGCTGTGTGATGTCAAACAGAAACTTATAAATGGAACAATCAAAGTTTATCTTCAGGCAGTCTAGCCCACTTAATTGTATTTCATGCTTTTATTCTGTCGGGAAAGACACTGCGCTTTATTTTTCCAAATTACCTTTAGACCACTGTTTTGATATCGATCGTACTTGAATTCCAACAATTGCAAAAACTTTCTCTAATGTAGGTGGGTATTTGGTGAAATGCAACAACAAAAGAAGTTTTCTGCGGTGATAGTTTGGGAGAATCGACTTGTTTTTTACTTAATAACTATGAGAGAAAGTGTATTTTTCTTTACAAAGTCCCTCTCACAAAAAAAAACACCTAGTCAAGTTAGTCCGTCAAAAATATTTCCCTCAAGCAAAACAACTCAATACAATTTCACCTGGAAAGTGACATTTCTGAGTTATTTCAGTGAAGGAATATTAAATTAAATTAAAGCAATATTGAATCTGCTATGACATCGGCTTTCAATTTAACTAGTCTCTCTGAAAAACCAAGAAACATGCAGTCTTCTATATTCATCTGCTGCCTCCGGTGAATGTAGAAGGATTTATGCTTAAGGAGAACAGGCAGTCCACGTTTCTGAGCTTTTTCAAATTTAAAGGACAAGAAATGATTGATAGAGGCTGTTTTGACACTTTTAATTAAGAGATATGATCTTTAACACATCTCTGAGATCAGACTGAAACAGATTTCACTCAGTTATTTTCTTGATTAGTTGTTGGGTTTATAAAATGTCTGAAAAATTTGTGAAAATGGTGAAAAATGTCCATCGGTGTTTCCAAAAGCCAATGATAACGTCCTAAAAAGTCACGTTTTGTCCACAACACCAAAGATATTGGGTTCGAGTTTGTCATAGAGGAGTAAAAAAAATCTTTCATATTCACATTTAGGAAGCAATTCTGACTTTTTTTTGGTCGATAAAACTCACACAAACCATTTCAAAGATTATCAAAATAGTTAGTGAGTAATTTAATGGTTGACAGCTAATCACTTCATTGATTAAACGTTACAGCTCTTATTTTGTCCGGAGATGAGCTGTTACAGAGTCAGAAATGCTCTGCTCCCGTTGATTCTGACATTTTTCAAAGCTTCAACTCCAGCTTTATACTTCAAGGGAGGTCATTACCCGCCCTGCCATGACACTTTGTGCTGCGGCCCCCACTGACATATGTTACTATCAAAGCAGCCGAGCTGAAGTGGCTGGTACAGTTTATGACGGAGTCATACCAGCAGACAGCTTTATGACCTCTGTCATGTCTGCAGCACTGTTATAACTTATGTCACGCCGATGACAGCTTAATGGGGCGTGCTGATGTATAGACTTCATATTGTGCTACACGTCTTGATGACTTAAGTGATATTATTCCTGTACGCTCAGCGTGAAGAGCATCATGTCATGCTTTGAATGCACAGTACATTTCGTATTCAGAGGAGAAAGAGCCTTTTGGCGCTGCTCACCTAGACACGGCCTGCCGTGTTTAGTGGCATTTTGTGCTGGGAGACACATTTATTCTCCCTCGCTCTCCCTCTCAAGTGTGTGCGTGTGCGTGTGTGTCTACATCTGTGCGTGTTTTTTTTGCGCACATGCATGCCCTTCTGAAATGTAGCTGTCTGTCTTGCCTCAACTCCTTTACTTCTCATTAAATTTGGGGGTTAAATTTGCATGTCCTCACCTTCAGAAAGAAGGTTATTCATGTGCTGAGGTGTTTCCTTTTGAAAAAATGTGTGAGTGTGTGTGTGTGTGACAGAGAGAGAGAGAGAGAGAGAGTGTGTGTGTATACTTCCAATAGAGGGAGAAAATGAGGGAGAGGCAGACTAAACTACTCGATGATCTCAGTGAAAAATGCAGTCCGATCATCCAATGAAAAATACCCATGAACACATGGAAAGTGAAACAGTTTTAATAATTTTCACCTAAAAATAAGCTCACTAAGTCAACCACCTTCAGATCACACATATTGCATGTGTGTTGAAGATCAACAGTTAGATACGAGTTGCATCGAGAGCAGGAATGTGGCAAATCAAATGAGACTCTATTCACGTCGGTGCAGCAAACCAGAAAGAAGGTTTGTTTTTTCCAAAAGTTCAGCTCTCAGTAGATTTGTCGCTTTCTACTGAATCTTTGTGTCGGCCTTTTCCTGCTCTGTGTCCAGACTGTATTCGAGGAAACACAGGAGATGTGTGTTTTCCGCCTGGACCGAAGTTGGTTGTGATTAACCTCTTCACTGTTACCAGCAGTGATGAAACAGCTCACGGGAGACTTGAGCTTGGCCTTGAGAAGCCGCGGCCTTCGCTGTACGTTTATGTCTTAACTGCACGATCACCGCTCGCTCATTCATGCTCGTCCACTTTATGTACAAAACCCTAAAGCACTGCCTTATTGTAGAAGCAGCCAAACTTCTCTTGTAACATGCGGTTTGAAGTTTAGTTTCCCTGCAGTGTCCCTGCTCTCACATATCTGCTGTATTTTACTGTTGCATCATGTTCGATTTGGGCTGTTTTCAGAACTAGTGTTAAGTTACTGCTGGTCAAAACCCAACATTTCATAATAACAGCTTTAAATAACTTAATAACAAAAGGCTTGAATTGTGAAGTATTGTGTGAGCAGATCTGTAAAAAAGAAATCAGCTAATAAGTGTGGCTAAAAGGATGGGAGCAGTCTGAGAGCAGTTTTTTGGTTGAATAATGCCTCCTCGGTTTTTTACTGTTAAAATGTGGATGTGTCTTGTGGGTATCTATGGTGCTGTTCCTGGAATATCTCATCTCATGTATTATCTGGTATCATTAAATTCCTGAGCGCACGTCTTCTGACTCTCTCCCCTATCCCTGTCACTCAATCCCTCTCGCTGTGCCTCATTCGCTCCCTCTATTTCTTTTTCTCATTTTCTCTCTCTCTCTGTCTCCTCTTCCCTCTCTGTCTGTCTGCCCACTAAGCCACAATATGTCTGGTTTTTCTGAGCTTCATCGACCGGCGAGAAGAAACAAAAATCATTAAAGGCCACGGTTTAAGCAAAATGCAGCAAGTACATAATCAGCCAGTCCCTTTTGTGCCTAATGCCTTAAATGTCAAGAGTGTGGAAAAACTGCAGCGAGAGAGAACAAGAACACAAGACAGCAGCGAAAGCAATAAAATAAGGTACGGTGTCTTTGTAAAAATGTGGAAAATATAAAATAGCAGACTCTAATGCCATGTAATTGCTTATTTAACTCAAACAGTATTAGACAGAATTCAAAGAAACAGAGTCAATTAGTCATCCCTACATAATGCCAATCACGATATTTTCATTTTTTAAAGAAATACTTATACATGTTGGGCTCGGATGAGGAGTTATATGTGAAATATACCACTGCCCATCATCTTCAAGGGACACAGGAAGTTATGTAACAAACCGTGAGGGTGGGGGGAGAAAACTACATCTAAGTGAAATATATTTCCATGTCGCCATGTCATGTTTCATCACTGTTCACATCACAGCTTCAGCTCGCAGACCGTCTGTGACTTTTACTCCTGAAATAATCCGCAGAAGCTTTTAAGCCGAGCAGCAGAGTTTTTTAAATATCAAGCTTTTCTTTAATAATAACTCTTATTCTGTGAATCTCTGTCATCCGAAGGCTGTGAAGTCTTTAGTTGGTATGTGATCGGTGCCAAATTGAGACACAACTCTTTTTGATTATACAGCTCCTGGACAGCCAAACTGACGTACGATCCCATCAGAGTCGTTCGAGGATCAAACGCAGTTTTTTCATTCCACTATTAGGCAACTCTGTTCTTACACACCATCTATATGCTCATTGTGCTCGAGTCAACATGTGCTTTTACCCGCAATGCAACCAGACTTTGGGTGAATTCCGAGCTCTCTGTGTTAGTGAGGCCACAGTTATCATGTTCCTGAGCTGCATGTGCACACCGCGATTGTATTACTGTGTGGCTTAGGGAGATGTGGCTCAGGCAAAACACACACGCCGACTTGGGGATGATGAGGCTGAAGAAAGTACAAACAAAAGAGCTTATCGGCCTAGTGAAGTGTGGAAGAAAGTAATAAGGAGGGAGCCACAGAGATGTTTTTGTGTGCAGTGTGTTGGTGTGGGGTCGGCTGAGGTGATCCTTTCTAAGTAAAGGTTCAGAGAGGGATGAGGGCATGCAGCACTGTTGTCCTTGTGGCGTGAGATGTCTTCAGGGAGGAGAAAATGTGTCGGCATGCGAGCGAGTGCTGGCTGCGCTCCTCCCGTCTTTTCTCTCTGCTCCTCATTCAGTCCACCAGCTGTGCTCCAGGTCCGGAGGTGTGTTGGATCGTCAGCTGCTGGCCTTGGTGCTGAATGTGCGGCAGCAGACCTGTTGGCTGCTGTTGCTCTCCAAGGTGCTGAACCGCCGGTGGAATACTGAGCCCTGGAAATGATGCCAGTCCTGTGTTTTATAGGCCTTTCATTCATTTTCCACTGTTGACTGATTTGGATAAATTAGCAAATCAGAAGGCAGGGTCCTGTTTAATACATTTGATTATGTATCTGCAGCATAATCAATGATCATCATAATTAGTCTATCAAAATAGGTTTAATCTCCACCTTATTTTTTTTCAGTTCGTCAGTTAACGGCTTTGAGTCATGTGTTCAAGCAAAAGCTTCTTGCTTCTTCAAGGGTAAATCCACCGATTTAACACAAACTCAAAGTGTGTTCGAAGGGATTGACGAGTTATACTGCACATGTGAAAAAAGTCATGTAAAGCGGCCCACACACAGAAAAATATGGTTCTTCAAAAGGCTCTCTGGTTGAAGAACCATCACCAATTGAAGAACCTTTTTATATAGGGGATGGTTCTTCGCATACTTTATATGTGTTAAGTTCTATTTTAAAAGGTGTTTTCTTGCTTGTTGTAGACAGTAATGTTGGTTATAAAGGTTTTTGTGTCTGATTGCTGAGACACCTATTGACCAACTGTTTCGACAGTGGATTGTGTGTGCAGGAGGCTGTTCTGTTTGTGTAGACCTTACAGTCTTTTAACTTGAAACCCTGCAGTGTCCATGTTCTGCACAGAATGTATAATGTGTCTGAATAGCTGGCAATGAAATAAAAAAGAATGTCAATACAAAACGGCCAACAACTATGTTATCGTCCTTGTTTTTCAAAGTACCCATAATGATTTGATTTAAAATGTTCAAAGAACCATTTATTCTGAAAAATTACTGATGAACCATTTAAAATAGGTTCCTTACTGAACCAGTTGGGTCCACAAAGAACTTTCTTGAAAATGGTTCCTTAAAGAACCTATTTCTGGGTTCTTTGAGGCACCTTTGGGGGTTCTTTAAAGAACCGTTTGCAGGAATGGTTCCACAAAGAACCTCTAAAAAGGTTCTTTGTGGAACCAAAAATGGTTCTTCTATGGCATCACTCCGAAGAACCATTTTTTGGTTCCAGTTAGCACTTTTATTTTTCTGTGCGCAGAGGAAGCTGCATGTAATCTGATGAACTGCCTCTAGTGATGTAACTCAGATGACTAAATTGCATCGTGGGTTATGTTTGGGCTTTTACATGTTGGACAAAAGAAGCAGTTTGAAGATGTCCCTTCGTGCTCTGGGAAATTTTAATTAGAATTCTTTACAATTGTCAATCAAATGTGTCTTTACAGTTATCAATCAAACCAATAATAGGATAATTGTTAGTTGCTGCCCTACTTCGTAGATATTTGTCATATTTCATCTTCATTTTGGATTTTCACTGTTGCCTGACAGATATTCCAGATGTACAAGCAACTTAAGTATGTGTGTACAGCCTGGCTTCTACAGTAAATTGCCTTCAGTCCACTTCACCACTCCATCACCAACTGCTCTTACCTATAACTGTATCTAGGTCAGGTGGCACTTAGTGAGTCACCTCATGACTGTGATTGCCAGAGGAAAAAGGTCGCTGATCGCCTCCTTCCTTTCCCTCAACCCATCAAATGGAAATATCAGAGCTGATGGAACAAGAGTGGGCAAATATTAACTTCCTGGAAAAAGTCAGGGCGTTTACAGTCAGTTGGAGGCACACACACATGTTCGACGTTATTTCATCACGCAGTACAAGTTCGTTGCTATGTTTCGTGAAGACCTTTCACCTCTCAGAGGCTTCTTCAGTTCTAACTAACTGGAGGGAAGGTGCAGGCTTTAAAACTCTGTGTGGGAGTGTCCTTACAGAGTCGTTAAGGATGCGAGTGGGACCCTTCATCGACATATTTCATGCGTCGTGACCATATTATCTTGTTTTAGATTTTATGACTGGTTAAGTTGCCTGTCATTGACAATATGACTGTATATGACTATATGGAATTAATGTTTCTGTTGTTAATGTTAAGCTAATGCATTAAAGCACTCTTTGCTTTTTACTTGTAGTAGTATGTGGCAGTGATGTGTTGCTGTTAACAACCGAAACAGAATCATGTAATTAAAGGTGTAATTTGTAAGAAATGGCCAGAATTCGGAGGTAGCTCCAAAACTATACGAGGCAGCATAACCTTGCTGCTGCTCACCATACTGGACTTGCTACTCTCTGCTGTGTCTATCTTTGGCTGTAGCGACGAGCTGCCGTTAGCAAGTAGCTGCATTAGTGGTGGAGCTAATTGTCCCTACCACTTATCTGAGGGGAATCTTACTGCGGGGGCCTTCCTGCTTACAGTGGCTCTGACCAGGACTTTGACTCTTGGGACGAGAAGACACGGCAGACAGGGAAAGGAGAGGCATGAAGCAACAGAGGAACACGAGTCAGGCGTCAGGAGTGTGTGAAAATGGCCAGTAGAGCTGGAATATTTTCTCATTTTGCTCTGTGAATTGAGGATTTATTTTGACCTGCCTTTATTTAATTTTTGAAGTGATTCTGGGTTCTTTGTGGGTCAGTTTGCTTCAGTTTACTTACTAGGCTAGTCTAAGTAGTGAACTCCCTGCTTTTATGTCTAACAGCTGTAACTATGTGGGCGATTAGACTATTGCCTCTTGTAGTATTAGTAGACAGGATGGCTGTGGCTATCTGTACATCTCTGACATAAACTCAACACTGTTGTTTCTTCAAACTCTAAAAAGTTCATTTTATTATATGTTTTAAACAAAAATTTGGGCCATATATCATAAATTGGCCCTTTTAAGGCTTTTAAATTAGTATGTCTTTGTCTTTATCATGAAAGTAGTGTAGTGGCAGGGCTGCCTGTTGCTGGCATGAGCATAAAAATCACACGTTCTTTTTTTAAAACTCACATTTTGTCACCACTGTTTCCCAGAGAGGAGTGAACATTAGCGTACAAAACAAAAGCCAGCAGAGAAATGTTCAGTGCCACTCTCACATATCTGATGGTTGGCTGATTTTATTCATTTATGTAATAGTCCAAGAACAAAAAAACACGGCGGACATTTAAATCATCAAAAATACAGTGGTGACAAATGTTTCGCCTCCTCTTTTGTTTTGCCTCTAAAACTGATAATTTGGGGAAACTGGCAACTCATAAACACAATACAATAAAGTACAGCAACACAAAATACATTGAACACTTATATTTTTTTGTCTCCATGCTCCACTGACACCAGTATGTATCTGTAATCTGGAGCAGAAGAAAGTCAAGTCAGCCTAATTACAGGCCGTGTAATGAACCACCTGCTGTGAGATCGTGTCGCTGAATGTTTATGAAGTGGGCCAGAAATGCTGTGCACTCATATTGTATGTACCCACACACAATCAGTCTCTCTCGCACACACACACACACGCGAGCACACACATGCTGTTCCTCACAAATTACACTCACGCTCGGTGAGAATTTTAAGACCTCCGCAGTACAGAAAAAACGTAGGCATGCATCCATAACTTCACACGAACACGGAGCCGGCTGAACACAAATCTCCCGAAATAAACTATGAGGTGACTGATAACTAAAGGGCGAACACTTGTCAGTGTCCCCCTCAGTGACGGGTATTAACATAATGCTCCTGTTGTCGTCGCAGATCAACACATTCGCGCTTTTCATTTCTCGGCACATGCTGCTGGAAACACCACGTGCACAAACACACACAAATCGACACTGATCCGGCTGCACACAAATTACCATAAAATACACTAAACTGATTAATAATTAAGGAGCAAATATCCATCCACGCCCACTGTGACCGGCCACACACACACACACACTCACACACACTTGTACTCACAAGCTATTGCTACCCATCTAACCTTTTATCTCCAGATGATGAATGGAGGGTGTGAAGGATTCTGCCTCAGACAATGTTGCCAATTTTCTCCTTCCATGGCTTTCAAATTCGAACAGATATTTTTTCTGAACTTTCAATTCATCATCCTGGACACTGTCCGCTCAACCGACGGAGCCGAGCACAAAGGCCAGATCCATTCTCAGTCAGACACACACGCATGAAATGACAGTTACATGCACACATGTACAGACTAAACGTGCCTGCAACAGATTTAACCAAGTCAATCAGACGACAGACTCATCTGCGTTAAAGCGGCAGCAACAGAGTCGCAGACAGCGTAGCCGGAGTCACATTTTACTTATCATGTGAGTCAGGGGGGCCGACAAATTGATGGCGGCGGTTTTGTTGTCGGAGCGAAAAGCAAAAAGATTCGGCCAACGCAAATTAATAAGGGAAAAGGAGTTGGTTACTTCACTGAGACGTTGGCGGTGTGCAGCCTGTCGCAGGCACCTCTTCATCTGACAACTCCTCATTTCATTATTCTAAGGAGACCAACTACTCCTTGACTCCTTTTTTAAAAGCTGCTCCTGACACATGTTCAAACTGATCTACTGTCATCAAATGCTGAAAATTACCTTTGTTTTTCTTTGTAAGTGCATTTTTAATGAAAGATAGTGGTAAGCGGTAAACTCACCGAACACTTTTGTTTCCTCTGACTAACCTCACCAGTTAAATGCTTTTAATAGAAGCTGCAGCAGTGAGAAATGTTGGGGGTGCATGAGCAGTAAATTAAAACAGGGCTCTTCATATAGTGAGCGTCTTAGACACTAGTAGCAAGGTTGATGCACTAACATGCATGGAAAACTGTTTTATCAATGCCGTCTCAATCTGAATCAGATGATGAGGCGCCTAAAGATTCTCACCTCTACTAAAGATGGAAGTGACACATGTTAGGAACAGTTGCCCTCACAGTCCCCACAGAGTTTTTCAAAACAATTCACACTTGATTAAAGATGTTTAATGACATGGTAAGTATCGCTGGATTCAAATCATCCTGCGTTCTGCTTTTAACACGTTTGAAGTTGTTGTGTGAAGTTGAATGGTGTGTCACTTGTCACCATTAGCACCTTTTACCGCACAGACACAATCTTAAGCTCACGCCATCACACACAGAGATCCTTTCACAAAGTGCATTTATTTACTTGTAGCCACCGGCAGTCGCGTACAATACAGCACTGTTCTGAATACAGTGATAAAGAAAGCAGCGCAGGCAGCAGAGGTGTCTCGTACGCTTTTAAAAAGACATGAGGATTCTTGTTCCTCACAGAATTGTTAAAATGATTCTTGTACAGAATAAAAAATGAGAGGCTCAAACTGAAAACATATTTTAATAGTTTCTGAACCGAATAAAAGTGCAGAAATATAAAAAAAATCGGAGGCAAAACTGGAGAGGAAAGTTCAATAACCTGTAAGATGATCAGAAGATGAGGAACACTGACACCTCACTGCAGATAACTGTATATAGAGAGACCAGTGTTATGTGCTGGAAGTCACATGATGGCGCACACACACACACACACACACACACACACACACACACACACACACACACACACACACACACACACACACACACGCCATTTGCTAGCCTTGTGTTTATGTCCTTGCCTACAGCGATATCTGTTTCACCAGCTGAGCTTCACAGGGACGACAGTCCTACAGAAATGTGCATCTGTGTGTGTGTGTATGTGTGTGTATGTATGTTGTATCTGCTGGTTTATAGAGAGAAGGAGAAGCAGATAAACAGTCAAATAAACAAAGAGCTGTTTTCAAGGATCTCAAACCCTTTGTGGGAAGTTTGACCCCTGACTATTTGCCGGCTTTGTCAAAGCTCGACAACACTTCATCGGATCAGGACTGACCGTCGGGTTCTGCGGCAACAGCACAGAAATAACTCCACAAAGCATTCCACAATGCTTTATTCCTGACAAACGAACAAGAACACGTATAATTCTGCCATTTGCAGAAAAAATATGCCATCATTTCCCGTGCTGTAGTTTGTTCTCAGTCAGTTTGCCAGGTTATTATTCAACTTGTCACGATAAAAGAAAGACTGTGGCTGTATGAGCTCTTTGCACACAGAAGCAATGCGAGTGGGCTTCCCAGTGGAGTTGTGTTTTTCGCCTACCTGACTGATATAAGTCCGTACAATAAACTCCATGTAATAGCCAAATCCTGTAGAAAACGTGTGGCTGAAAACATTTCTGCCTGCTGTTTGTTGGGCGGGTACCATCAACTGATCTTGTCAGAACTACATGATTGTTTTTGATGTGTGCTGTCACCTTTCTGCACATTTAAACTCCTGTTAGACAAGATGTTCTCAGCTGCAAAGGCCTTTTCCCCAACACTGCTAAGGTGGTTCAGGAATCCAAGAGGGCAGATCAATCGATAATGAGAATAACTGTTAAATGAAGCCTGTGCTGAGTTTAACCATCGGAGTAGGCGAGAGCAAGTTGCCTCTGATAGACATCGGCTTCTTAGCTAATCTCACTGCTTAATATAAAGCAACTTCAAACTGTATGCAGAGGCATAAATTAGCATCCTTGAGTTTGTGTTAGTGTGTTATTATGGAAAAACTCCCTTTAAACTTTGAACTAAAAGGTAAAAATCTTGGAATTGGCGCAGCAGAGAGGAGCCCGACAGACGACAAGAGGTGAATAGAAAGTAGAGAAAGTGATGCAGTCGGGCAAACAACGTTCAGTCTGTCGGCACGTGGCTGGATAAAGAGCACTTGGGTTTTCTCAGGCTGCATTACATTACTACGGCTCCGGCTCTTAGCTGCTCTGTTGATTAATGCTCTAACCTGTGACTGAAAGCCAAGAGCACTGCAGCAGTGGCACAGCGAAATTAAATCACTGGTTCAGACTGTTAAAAGAGTGTCGGGGAGACAGATCTTGTCTCACACATCCTGATTTGAGTGAGGCTGCTGGGTGAAACATGCAGTGGATGGTTCGAGAACAGGCACTTAGTATAAGATACAATGGAAAACACAGCGAGGCAGAACGTCCAACATGTGATTCAAAAACTGCAACAAGGCACGCTCGCTGAGCTAATTAAATATTTGCATGGCAGGCATTTAATGATGACTGTGCAGTTCTCCAAACTCAAATATACTATTAGAGAAATAGATGTTTCCTTTCTAATCAGAGAGAGTGAACACAAGACGCAGATGTAGTAACGGGGAAATAATTCAGTGATGCCAGTGTGACAGAAGCTACTTCTTGAGGAGGCGAGTTTTTCTGCAGCAAAAGAATATAAAGAGAAGCTCTGCTGCTTTTCAGAGACTGAAGAGTCTTCAGAGGCTTTACAAATTATCAGGTCAGCGAAGGCAAGAAAGAACTGGCTGGTACATTTACATTTTAGGGCGTTTATCAGACGCTTTTGTCCAAAGCGACTTACAATAATTCATACAGTCATTCACTGATGGTGGTGGCTGCCATGCAAGGTGCCGACCAGCAGGAGCAGTTTTTGGGGTTCAGTATCTCGCTCAAGGACACTTTCGACATGCAGACCATGGGGAATTGAACCAGTGACCTTCCGATAACAAGACACTGACTCTACCCCTGAGTCACAGCCGCCCCTTCCTGGTAGAGGAAGAAAGAAGCTGACATGCACCTTCGTACTAACTAATCATTAGCAGTGTTTCAGTCAAATTGTCAAGCGAGTTTGAGGCAAACATTTGAAATGTTGGTCTAGTTTCGTCAGAAGAAGTTTGTCAGAAGTCAGAGGAAGCATTACTAATGGCTGTGATAAACAGAGTAGAAGAAGAAGAGGTTGTGAATCAGGTTCTTCTTTTTTCTTCTCTTTGAGCAGAAGCAGCCGATCAGTCGTTTGGGTTAAACTTTGGGTCTGTCAAAGATCTTTGTCCTTCACCATTAAGTACATAAACTCTTTTGAAGAAGGCAAAAAACACAATGAGTATAAACCCCCCCTTTTGTAAAATCTAATAGCTTTTTGTTTTTAATTTTGCCATTTCCTTTAACCTTTTCTCATGCAGTACTTCAACACTGCAGTTATTTCTTATTAAATATGGCAAGTTGATCTTCCAAACTAGTAGGCAGTCACAAACTGTTGTGTAGCTGTTACCTCCATGTCTCCACCTCCACTACTTCTCTTCGTAAGCCGTGTTGTATTTTAATAATCGCCATCGCTTCTCAGACTAGAGACTAAGGTTTTGATTCTCCTCTTTATTTTCATGTCACTGGAGGACAAATGTGTCCTTTGGGTAACATTGCTGGTTAGAGGTGTCTCGAACATTTAATAAATGGCCTTATTTAAGCTATTCCGCTAATACACTTTGTTGTCTTCTGGCTCTGTCTATCCCCGGCTTTATTAACAGTTACATAGGAAACGATAATAGGGTACGCGAAGGGGAAATTGGACCTAACAGCATCACATTAAGTGAAATGAATGAGGTTTTCCTGGTAATAAAAATGAGTTACAGAGTGAAGATGAAAAATGGGTGAAGTGGGATGTATCTGAGTTAATAAAGATCTACTGTACATGACACGAGTCGTTTCTGTCCATTAGACTAAAGCAGTGATCAGTTTAGGAAATGTGCCTCTGGTTATATCGCAGCTTTTTCCTCTAGCTGGCCAAGGTGACACACACACACACACACACACACACACACACACACACACACACACACACACACACACACACACACACACACACACACACACACACACATTCACATATACAGTACACCGACGTGCATTATACAGATAAGCACAGGTGCTTATGAACATGCACACACACACGCAAACACGCACACGCACTCACACAAACATGTCAAACTGAATAAAGCGCAATGACAGCTGGGTAAAATTGCACCGATAAATCATTTGTCAGACAGGTCTAAATTCTATCTGCCAGCAATACATGCAGTCAGATCTGTCGCCGTAGCCACACACACACACACACACACACACACACATATTCATAACTCCGGATGGATCCGTCTGTGATATCGGGCCCCTACACTGTCAAATCCTCTCTTATAAACACATAAACTCCTGACTCCATCTTGAAGCAGGCGCATGGCTGCAGCGCGGTGGCCTGAGATTTTTTTTTCCCCTCAGCGCCTCTGCGACTCGCCGTGAACCACAGTTTGAGGACACGCGCGGTACGGGGTGTGTCAAGCTTCACTGAAGCACGAATCTGTTTGGACCCCGTCTGAAGCGCGCTGCATGTGCATCTCCCCGTCTTTTTTTAAACACTTTAATTGGTAAGGGCAGCGTTCCTTTTCTATTGTTTTCTTTTTCTATTGTTTTCTACGCAACACGTCCTTTATCTATCCCGTTTATCTTGTAATGTTTGGAAGGCGGAGCGAAGATTGTTGGTTTTTTTACAATCATCACTCGGCAGCAACAGCTTCCATGTATGAAGGCTTTCCCGTTTATCTGATTGAGTCTGACAAACATCTGAAGTCATCAGGATTGTGTTCTACGTGCAGTCTGTAATTTGAGCGACGGGCATTGTCAAAGCCCAATTATGTGACGTGGTTATCTTGATTAAATCTTGCACAGACATCCCCAAGTTGTTTCAAAAACAACCACATAAACGTTTGTTATCTTGCGCCCGTGAAACTGCCGCGCTGTGATTTAGTATTCTGCACCGGCTTCCAGTTAATGGAGGAAAAAAATATTGGAACGTTTAAGACATCGACATCCTCAGGACACTGTTCGCTTCAGTCATGAAAAGTCATGACATAATTAAAACTCTGTTTTTGAAAAGCCCTGAGGACGACTCGTCTGACCAGTTCTCAGTATGAAGCCTGTAGCGCCACATTGTTATTCGTGATAGACGTTGACCTGTGGCTGCGCTGATAAACTCAGACACAACAATCTGAATCAGACACATGGAGCATAGTTATGACTGTTAGTTAAATGGTATAGTTGTGTAGCCAAAAACAAGAAACAAGAAGAGTTGTTCCAAACACCACGGAGTAAATACAAGCACACACACACACACACACACAGGCTATCATACTTTCCTCAAACTTCCAGTATTTATGTTCCTTAAAAACTCAGCAATTGTGGTAGAGGAGGTCCATCTCTTGCTCTGTGTCAGTGTTTTGCCAACAGTATGTCCACTTCCTAATCAAACAAACCATCAAACAAACAAAAACAACATTGAATCAGTTGAATACTGATTTGGACATCAGTTACTATGGCAACAGCGGAAGCTTCAAAACATTCAGGTCAGCTGGAGGAAAAAGCAGGAAAAACAAATCCCAGACAATCATCAGGACTGGTCATTGTTGGCAGCCATGTAGCGGCTTACGGATGACGGTCGGGGTGCAAATAACGAGTTTGATCACAGTATGATAAAGATAAGGGTTTTTAGACAATGCTGCGATATTTGCCAACATGAAAAGGCTGCCACAGTGCGATTTCAATTTGATTCCACCCAGGGCCTGCAGTGGATATGAGACGATGTCAGATGTCGAATCAACACAGTTGTCAAGTACAGTAGCTTAAGTTTACGTGACTTTGACTCCACAATCACACAGAACATGGCTTTGTAACAGGAACATTTAACGAGAGTAGAAAACCCGGCTCAACAAGAACTGCCAAGGAGGCAAAACGACTGTTTTCCACTATGCACCATTCTGAGCTTAAGTCTACGGCGTTGTACAGTGCATTGCATAAATTAGCCTCTTTTCATACCTCAACAAATTACATGTGTTATCTAAATGATTTCGTACTCACTGTTGCTTTAAATCACTGCATCTCCCGACAGAAGAACACGGCTGAATTTCAGCCTGCGCGTTTTTCCGCATAACATTGAAACGGGAGCACCTAATGGTGCTGTAGTGAAACTGAGTGAGACGTTCTGTTTCTCTGTCGACCCGTCTTTAATCGGAAATCCAAAATATTCCACGCCGCTGATTTATTCCTGAGAGGAGAGTAAATACTGTCATTGTCTCGGTCTTCGTCATGCCATTTCCATTAGCTGCCTTGCATTAGCAATGTTTGGATGTTTTCGGAGGATGTGCACTTAGTCGTGTTTACATGTACATAGAAGCTGAAACTCAACACACACACACACACACACACACACACGTCGGCAGAGCATGACAAGCATCTAATTGTACAGATAAATCAATCAAAACATGACAATCACCCAGACCTCTCAGGGAATGGAGAAATGTTCCAGCGCAAAGCAGAAGTGAGGAGAAAGCTAAAAAATATGGCCATGCTGCTGTAATTCAAGACCTTTGTATTTTTATATCTCACTTTCCCTATCGCAAACATATTCTCATTTAAAACAGTCGGAAATCGGAAGGTGTCGTATGTCTTTCTGCTGACATTTGTCACTGAGAAAAGCGGAGCGATCAGGCCCGGGTGCTTTGGCTGGGGGCCCTGCCATCCATCATGGAGACCGGGTGGTAAATGGCTTATGTAATTCTGTTTCAGATGAATGACCATGGAAGGGAGTGTCACCACTAACATTATTGTGATCTATACAGTAGCGATGAGAGAGGGAAGGAGGAAGTGAGAGAGAGGAAGAGGGATACTTTTCTAGCTCAGAACAAGAGACTCGTGCAAATTTAATCCAAATGCATGAAATCCTGGTTAAGGGCGAACTGCTTTAGCTGTTCTTGATCCAGTATTGATTAATCTGTTGGTTATTTAATTAATGAATTGATTAATTCATCTCTTAGTCTATAGATGAACATATATTTAATTGACAATCACACAGGAATAACAAAAACAATACAGAGATTCTCACAAGTTCATACGAAGAAAGAAATTGAAACAATGGGAATCTAGCAGTGTACAATATTAGTGTCACAGCCAGCAGGCTCCTGAGGCTCATGGGTCATAAATTATCTAAAAGAAAATAATTGTAATAATAGTAAAGAAAGAATTGTTTTCCTCCAAACTGATAACAGAACTTTGTGAACATGATTGAACATTATAACGAGCTCCTGCACTTTCTGTTTTGACAGAGCGTTTGCATTTGTTGCGGCTTCACCTTGAAATGAATCTGCACCGAGAGGCTACTTGAGACGAGCTGCAGAAGCAGATGCAACCCTGTGAATCAATCTCAGAATGAGTTTGTTCAGAGAGACGCAGCATTAACTGAGTTTGGGTAAAGAGCTTATTAATATTCTGCAACGGTATATTCCTTGCTCCATTTCAAAACATTCACATTTATGTAAAAAGAAATGCACAGAAACATTACAACCAAGCAGTCTGTCTGATAATCACCATTAGATGAACCAGTTACGTGGCTGCGACAGACTTTTGCTTCATGAAAAGGACATTGGCCCTTGATCAAAAGTGATGCTGAGCAGAGGACTTCATGGACTAAATACGACTTATAGAGTATCTTTTTTGTTAGTTTTGTGTTGATGCAATATGTTGCAATATTGGTGACAACTGTCTTTTAGCATTCTTCCATCCCTGACAGGAGAGATTAAGAATTGGCCTTTAAGTTGTTTGGATGTTCCCGACCTGTTGCAATTTAAAGCTGCAGAAAATGTTTTTTTCTTGCCACTAAGGGGCAGCGGAAACGAGGTGCGATCACAACATTGACATATCGTCACCTTTTACGTTGATAGTTAACTAAGTAAGAATCATTTGTTGTCTTGGCTCTGTTTTGGTCTTTACCAACTCCTGAGGCAAATATTTCCCCAACTGTTTCTGTCTGTCTGCTGTCTGGCTGCTGACGAGTTAGTGTGCAGCGGCTTTTTAGTGCTTATTCTCTGAAAACGTTCTCGGAAGACTGCTGCCACCAGAAACGATGCTAGTTAAGAAATGAGAGTAAACCAAAACATTGCGGGCCTGACAGCTGAAACTTGCTATAAAGCTCTGCAAAGCCGAAGAAAGCTGCAGATTCAGGTGATATTTCTCCAGTTTTTCCACTATACACATTTTGCAGCCGCAGCCTGCTTCTACAAAATTATTGCTGCGGCTTCAAATATCATGAAGGTACAGCAAACCCCACCAAAACAAACAGAGAGGAAATACTGTTCCATCACTACCAATCATCGAGTTCAGAACGGTCCACACATCACTAAAGCCAGTTGTCCACACGTGATTTAGAAAACTTGACAGCATCCTATCTGACTGAAGATAGAAGACGGAGAAGAAGGACGGATGAGAGAGAAGTAGAAAATGATGCTGACGTTTCTGTTCCCATGGGGGTAATCAAGAAGGTGGCGCCATTTACAGCTCAAAGATGGAGCACGAGAGACTCACAGGGATGATTGACACGATCGCTCTTCTAATTTCCCCCATGTTTCTGCTAATTGTTGTCATTTTGTGACCCTGTAATTTTCATACTGGGTCAGTTAATCAGGGATTGACAGATTTCCACTCAGGTTGAGATTTTGCTCTTTAGTCTTCAGCAGAGTTGACTTAAAGACTGCATGTGGAATAATGTAAACAGAGGCAGAAAAAAAAGGACGCACGTTATTTTTGTGCTGTACACAAATGCACGCCATTTTTGTGTTTTATATTTTACTTGTGAATTTGATGGAGGGAATGAATGAAAAAGACTGTGCTTTAGTTTGGCTTTATTACTGAATGCCAATGAGGTGTGACGGTGTGTTGAATGTGTGTTAATTGGATATTTCTGTAATTGTTCAGTATTCGTTGTTTCTCTTTTATTGATTATTATCATAGTGATTGAGAAAGAAGGAAAAGAGCAGTTGACCTTAGATGATGTCTCAACTCTTCTGCCATTAACGCCGCCAAATCAATTTCACCCTCCCGCGCTCACAGAAAGGCGGAGAGTAACAACCGTGACCTTTACTTTCACAAAGGTGGTAGCATTTAAGACAGAATCACATCTTAAGTAAAGTGTGCATGTGTGTGTGTGTTGTATGTTTTTTGCGCAGCATGTCCTGTGAACATGTTCAGGTCACAGAAGCTAGCAACAATAATTCTAATTTTCAGAACAGTGTTTTTGTTTCTGTGTGCATAATGCATGTGAGTGCATGTGTAACATGAGCACAACCTGCTCATTTACAGTAACACACGGACGCTTAACACAGTCAGATATAGTGGGCATGACTGCACTGACTGAATAGAGAAACGCAGACTCTCCTGACCCACATTATCCAGATGGTGCTGATTCACATCAGTAAGCTCGGCTTTTGAGCTTCGCGCTCAGATCCTTGAGATTCTGTCTAAGATCTGCAGACGGGGAGCCCAGGCGGGATTTAGATGGCACAGAAAATCTGGGCCCGTGTGTGCGAAAGCTTCTAAGAACTAGAGGACTCACTGAGGATCACTCATGAGGTCACATTACCATTTGAACCTGTATGGAGATACTTTGAGGCAACACGGTGGAGCAATTTCACAAAGTGATGACATATTGCTCTTTGTTGGTACCTGTTTGGTGTTTTTTAGTTTTATTCACTGACGGCATCACACTGATCAGTTTCCACTCCTGCATAGGAAAATTGTTACAAAGGTGGCTAATGTATTATCACTCCTTTACTTTAAAAAAAAATATCTAGAAAAATCAATGTTGCTTTTCACTATTATATGATGTGCTCCTCCAGGAGTACAACCTCAGGTTTGGAGGCAGCCCTGCTTCAGAGGGCGTGTTGATCTTCACCAGTGTGAAGACAAAGACAGTCAGCAACAGAGAGCCAGGCAGGGAATTTTCAGAAGCTGTTTTTTCCCCCCCAGAAATGCATTCAGAGATATTTGCTCACAGCTGATTCGATATCTGAAATGAAATCCTTTGAAAGCTGTCTCTCCACCTTAGAATAGATGGGGTTCAAAGACGCTTTATAGGCGTCAGTCAATAAACAACTCATACCTATGGATGCTATTGCGGTAAAATGTAATATTCCTTTCCTCTATGAGAAGACCGTGTTTTTTTCTTTTTTACATATCTCCTCTCGCCTCTTCCATCCTTCAGTTAATATGTCCACATTCCCCTAAACCATGTTCTCACCCTTGTCTCATTTTTCTGATATTCCTATTTTTCTATAGCGTGTTTTTCTTTCTATAACCTGATAATTTAGTTTTGTTTGTTTTTTTTCCCTTCACAGCTACTTTGCCTCCACCCTCTGCCTCATCACACCTGTTTTCTCTCTCTCTCTCTCTCTCTCTCTCTCTCTCTCTCTCTCTCTTCTCTCTCTCTCTTAATTTTTCATCTCCTGGCCTGGGTTTCTGGTGACAGATGGAGCTGTGGTGGCATCATTCAGGTAAAGATGACTGGGACTGACAGGCCTACTGAGGACACACTGGGCCGGTACAGCACCAGTCTCACATGCTGTCACACAGACAGACATAGACACACACACACACACACACACACACACACACACACACACACACACACACACACACACACACACGGCTTGTTATATTACCAAAGCTGCTTCTTACTTCATAATGTATGCAGACTTATTACTGTGTCGTTGTTGTTGTTTTTAGAGATGGCTGTTTTGTCTGCCAAAAAGCATTACTCACGTGCAGGTTGCAGTTATTTATGACATTTGAAAAAGCTCAAAGGCACTGCCATAGATCAAGGGGTTTCTTCAGACTTGTTAGTATACAACTCACATTTCAAATTTAGCCTTCAGCTCCTCTGCTAATGAAAATATCTTGCTCCCATAGTGACGGAGAGCCCACTAGTCATTGTTAAGGTCCCAGTACAGTCACGGAATGGACAGAATACCAAGTGCTTTGTGTACCAGGAGCTTTATTTCTTCTCATGTATATTTGAATTTGAAGTTGACTTTTCAGCCTGGACCAAACTCCTAAAAGACTCAGTACAATAGCCAGGGGGGCGCACATGTGGAGCAGAGTGGATATCGCCCACCGCTGCAGAGACTCGGGGGTTTGACCCCCAGTAGATGTGCACTCCCAGCTGGATTTTGAATACCTATTAATATAAATGGACTTGTTTGCATGCTGAAAACCAAATGTCTGTGAATTGGGAAACAACAGAAGTCAACTGAGATGATGCACATTTTGATTTAATTCTCTCTTCTCCAAAGAACACAGTTTCAACGACACACACTCAAACGCAGTACAGAATATAAAAGTGTGCTTTTGGCCAGCGAGCAACCACAGGAGGAGTTGATGAGCTGGTCAAGGGCACTTCAACAGCCAATTTTAAATCACTTGCTCATTTAAACGTGTCACATTTCTCAAACAGGAATGAGAAATTGTTACAATGACAAAGCTATCTGAAGCAAAAAATAGACAACTTTGAATTTCCACCCCCCTCCAAGCGTTTCCCTGTGGTATTACTCTTGGCAACATGGCTACTGTTAGCAGTCTGGCTATCGTCCATTGGTTTGGGGAAACACATATCAATGGGGAAACAGATTTTGACAAAACATCGAAGCACTCCCCATTAATTAAATGCCCATCCATTCACTGTTGTTTTACCTCGGTTCCTATCACTCTCTCTTCGCCTGCGTTGCCTCATTTATCAACAGGGTCCTTTATCTTCAGCCGTGTAGCGTTTCCACAGTCATTCCAGTTATTCCACCATCTACCTGGGGACAGTGACCAAGGAAAACAGAGCCTCCTCCTCTTTTGGTTTGCACAACGGCAGATGTGTTTCCTTTGTGCCTTAATTCGGCCTTCATTTACCCGGGAACAAACTGACTAGAGGTAGAGCAAAGAGCGTAGTGTTGTGGAAATGTATCTTACTTGTGAGATATCTGGAATAAAGAGATATCAGTTGTCTTTGAGGATTTTATTCTTTATAAAGAAGGTTCAACAGTCATACAGAGTGGTATACAGTCTGCAGAAACAGTGGTGTCTATCGCCAGTTTAATGCAAATTCTTAAATTGTGTCGCTTTCCCTCTGAGGTACCTCATTTTCACCTCCCACATTGGTGACAAGAGTAAAACAACACTTGATGTTTTGCCAACTAGCTTATAACACAATATCAGCAAAAATGTACCATTATAAGCCAGTCAATTGTGATATTTACTGCACGGCTGTTGTACTGGATGTCCACACTTTGTATACCACACACCCCATTACGTTTAGAATTGGATATCTCATATTGCTTCCACAGTATGTCAGGTTGAATTTCGGTACAACGTGCTTTAGTTATGTGATCATTTTCACAAAGGCATCACCTCTCTGTTCTGGTTTTGCTCTGATGAAGTACTGAGGGTGGCAACTCCGACCCCCCGCTGCCACCCCATCTGGCCCCTCGGTGTAACTCTCGACCACAGACTCAGATACTGCGACCCAATCACCTCTGCCCAGGCTTTTCATAACAGCCATGGCAACCAATTTGTCAGCCGGCCAACCAGCCAGTCAGTGCAGCCCTTTGAGTATGTTTGCATATGCTGACGACGTTGTTCGTGGACACTAACACTGTTTCAAACTTAGACGTTGGTAATCTTAGTTTTTCAATGGACAGAAAACTTTTTTTGTGGTCTGCTTCTAAATACTAAGCCATGCGTGGTGTGTAACGACCGGGCCCATCGTTTAGTCAGACCCTTCATCTTACACAGCGATGGTCGCGGGCAGGACATTCCAGCTCAGCGCCGAGCACCTGTGTTGCTATTCCACTTGAATGGAGTCGGTTGTTAATCTGGTAGCCTTTCCTCTGTTGAGTCAGATTACTGTGCTGTCATCAGAGTTTCATGAGGAGAGGCCATCTGCTCCAGCAGATCTTACAAGATGGCTGTGGGATGATACCAAACACTACAGGGGGGGAGCACACTGAGGGGATCCGATAAGAAACCATGGATCCGGAAATTTAGTCCTCTGACGGTTTTTGTAACTTTTACTTTTGTGTGAAAATGGCTTCATAAACCAAAGCCTGAGCGGTAAAATTGAAAATACACCGGATGAGATCGAGATGGATGACTGCAAATGACTTGTTATGGGGAAAAGTTTGACTGAGCTTTTGGTGGTCACGAACTTTATTGTTTGAAAATGCAGGTCAGTTTGCTGAAACGTTTCATTTTGAAGTGTAGGAAAACACGTTTGGTAAAGCAAGTTGGCAGTATATATGCTACACTGGAACTTGTAATGCCTGATATTATGATTGCGAAATGATTTATTGAGAAATATGGGTAGGGTAAGGGTTAGAAAAAAAACTATTAAAATCGTGGTGATGCAACAACTGCTGGCGTCTGTTGCAAACAAACATCGTCTCTTGCGTCTGGAGAACACGATGTGTAGGCCAGTACATCTCTGCAGCCCTACAGCGCTTCATTATAATCCTGTTTTGTCACACATTTTACCTTTATCAAAAATGTGCAGCTTCGGTGATTACACTTGTGATTTCGATTATATTTTGATTAATTGTGCAGCTCTAACCGGAGGAAAAACTGCTCGAAGCTGTGGTTAGAAATCAAATATTCCTCATCAACGCAGTGAGAAAGGAGTTAAAACCATCCAACACACTTGTGGCTTTGATTCAGACGAGAACACCTTCATCAGCACTTCATAAAAAGAAACCATCTGCTTGGATCTTATAGGATTGGCGAGGCGATACAAATACTGATGACTTCTGTATAGTAAAGATAGTTCACCATATGCTAACGGTATGTGAAAACACCACGGTTGGCAAATAAGGTAGAGGAGCATCGCTGTGAGATAATAATGAGCAGAGGGGGGACTGAGAAAGGAGAGGGGGCAACGGGGAGGAAAAGAAAACGCTGACAGCACCGGGGAGAAAAAACAAATCGAATGAACAGAAGAGGAGGGAGGATGAAAGCATTAGGATAACGACGGAGGGATGATAGAGGAAGGGACAAGGGGGAGAGTGAGAGAGACGCAAGGCGACAGACAGAACGAAAGAGGGGTGAGGGAAGCGAGGAGCCGCAGACTGAAATGGGAACGGACGGGCGAAGAATGAGGAATAACAGTGTGTGTGGCAAGCTTTAGAGACAGTGCGTAAATCAAACGGAGACAGAAGCTAAGCTCAGCTGAAATAAGAACACAAAAAGGACGTAGATGGATAATGGGGGGGGAAGCAGGAAGAAAAGGTTTGTATACCCATTACTTGTCTGTGATGAATCATAGTCCATTTAATTATACGATTAGCCAACATACGCACACACACACACACACACACAACAGACAGAGTTTCTAATGATTGTATGGTGGTCAGCCATTAGGCTTCACCATGACAGACTAATAGAACTTCCCATTAAAGCCAGCCCCCTTTTCACAATGGCAAGCGGTTCCTTTAATTACTGGAAGATTTCCTCTAAATATGGTGCCTGTCGGAGTCCCTAATGACTGTGACTGGAACATTATAGGGATCCATTAAAGAGGAATTGTTTTCCCTTCCACCCAGGGCAAGTGCGACGCTCGCGTGGAGAAAACAAATCTCTCCCGCCACAACGAAGGTATCATTGTAATTCCCACACACACATTGCTCTCACTCGGAGGCACAGCGGTTTGCCTCATGCTGGCATCTTATTTGCCCATTTATCCATCTTGTCTATCCATCCGTCTACTTACCGATATCTGTTTTCCATCCTCATCGCATCATTCAATCGTCAGGTCCGTCATTTGTCAGCATGATCATTATTTACTACCTCTATGAATAACTAACCTGTGTGTGTGTGTGCGAGTTGGGCAAAAAAACAGCTTAATTTACACAAATGAGGCCGATTACGACTTTGTAGCTTTCCGGTGGTACGGTTAGCTGTTAACAAACGCAACCGCAAAACATTTTAATTCCGTTAAATGCCTGTAATCTCATTAGCATATATAGGATGTCTGTTGAAGTAATGTGTACAATCGCTAGAACAAATGCTTCAAAAGGTGCAATAAGCTCGCTGGGATACAAGGCATCTGTTATTATTCCAGGAGCAAGTTATGATATAAGCCCTCCCTCTGTTCCTACTGTAAATCCCCTTATTATTATGCATGCAATATATTACGACGCAACATCTCGGGAAAGGTAATGCAGACGCTCCGACGCAAAAGTGCAGTGTATTTTCAAATTTTAGTTCAAAAGAAAAGTGTCACCTCTGCAGTCGGATTTAGTGGGAAAAATAAATAGCTTCAAACCCCTCGCAGCCACATCGGTTGAATAAATAATAGGTTTTTGGATTCCTGTATTGTGGTTTACGTGCTAATGGCCGTTTTGACTCGCAGGCTGGGAAATGTTTATTAACCTTTCTGTTAAAACCTGCAGACACAAGATGAGCAAACAAACCTATCTGTCCGGCTCTCTGAGGAGTTAAATAAACACTCCCCCCCCCCCCGGATGTTGTAATGCTGTTGGACAGATAGCCGAATGTCGAGACAGCGTTCACAGGAGAAACCAGCTGCGTCGGGTTTTCAACATGTCGCGGCATCATTACAATTACAGATTGTCTTGTTTGTCTTCCTCTTTTTTTTACACTGTCACACGCAGTGATTACACCCAGCCGTGGACACAGGTGCTCTGGCTGTAGTCCCACCTTTTTGCCTCATTATGTCTCTCCACGCTTTGTTCAGTTTTGTGTGTCCGTCCGTGTCCATTTTAATGTTGTCCGAACACCTTTCGCATGCAGCCGCTGCGGTGGGACGGGGGATTTACACCTCTCTTTGTGCTTGGATTGGCTCACGCGGGATGAGTTTCTTTTTATTTATTTGTTGGTATGGTCGCTAAGCATGCAAACAGTTGATTTTTAACTGAATCCTTCCTCCTAAATGTGACTGTAAAATGATACCTTGGCAGCTGTAACCCAGCAGGGCATTCCTGTCAAGTCTGGATTTCTAAACATGCAGGAGCAGTGTGCATTTGGCACCAGTGAGAGCAGTACTTTGTGTTTTTCATTGTCTTTGAAAAACCAAACCGGTAGCTTACTGCCTAATGTAGTAAACTAACAAGGCCAAGACGTAGCAATGACTAACGAGCACCATTGATGTTGGATGAGGCCCTTTTCCACTTCATCAAGCTCAGCCAAACTCTGTACTGGACAGTGTTGCATTTGCCAGACTCATCAGTTAAACTTTAAAATTGTTGTTCCTTTTAAAAGTGAGACATTTTGTTCAAAACTACAAGAAATAAAGCTCAGATCTAACCTGCTTTTCAAGTATGTTTTTCTCTGATAGACATCCAAATATGGTTATACTATAAAAACTGTTTTTTCTCCTAGTACGCAAACGGCAAACACTCGGTAAGCTACTCTGCAATACAAGAATAATGCCCCTTTATTTACACAACCTCTACGTGAATCATGAACTTGCGGGTACGTTGACATTTGGCTAGGTACCTGTAGCTTTCACTAACTCATTTTGAAATGAGTTAGTCAGAGATGCTACGTCCAAACAGCTTGCAGAGCTTATAATAACTCGCTAGCTAGCTATAGCTCATGAAGACACCAGAATCACCAGTCTCTGGTAAGAAATAGGGAGGATCTGTGTAAAATGAAGAAGATTTTGTGTCATGATTAGTCTCCTTTATCACTGTAAGAGTCACAAAGGTTAGATCGAATGCAATTGGATTTGGTTTTTGTCTTGAAGACGTTTCACCTCTCATCCAAGAGGCTTCATCAGTTCCTGCTCGCTTGACTAGGCTGGGACTAGTCAAGCGAGCAGGAACTGATGAAGCCTCTTGGATGAGAGGTGAAACGTCTTCAAGACAAAAACCAAATCCAGTTGCATTCGATTCAATTTCCTTGAGATAACTATGACCTGGATGAATGAGAATATTCACAGGCACAAAGGTTAGACAAACTTACTGAGAAACACAGAACACTGAGAAGAACAAGGACAAGGTCACCGTGACATTTTGATAATGATCCAGATCATCACCACACAACAATGTCAGCAATGAACAGATCCTGAGCTATATAAGTGCTTGTCAGCCCAGGAATAAACGAATCCCACTTTTTGCAACCCCGTCTCTGCGTCGATTCTTCTTTGAACCTTGGCTACAACATATACATCCTCCACAACAGGTATGATTACCCAACACAACATCAAAATTACTGCTGCGCACTAATTATAAGCAGTTTTGCAATTAAAGATCAAACTAAAGTTATGGAGAGAGTTCTGGATATCCTTGGAGAACACATGATGGATACACTGAGAGTGATAATTTCAAAACCACGACAAAATGATCCCACCCTGAACACAGAGTGTGATAAGAGATGTAAAAGCTGAGCTCTACATTATTCCTGAATCAAACTCTTCAGTGCGTCCGATTTTAAAGAAACGATTCGTCTTCACCCACACGATATTCATTCATGACGCACCAGTAGCCGTACGCTCTGCTGAGCAGATTACACATTGTCTTTCGGCTCTCGTCTGCTCGTCTCCGAGACAGAAAAAGATGGAGGGGGGTGAGAGAGAGAGGTCGAGACAGTGAGATGGTGGCGGAGAGAGAGAGAGAGAGACGAAGACAGAGGTCTGGGACACCTTCTGCCACTATATCGCGCCTGCCAAGGCCTTCTCCTCATGGGAGCTCCCTCGGCGTGAGGCTTGGCACCACTTCTGACTCCACAGTGATAACAAATGAAGACACACTGTTTGTTCTGTTCTCCTTGTTCATGCGCATGTGTGTGTGATTTCTCTTCCAGATTGTTGTCCTTGTTGACATCGTTAATTCTTCTTCATGTGCGCATTTCCACAGGGCTGCATCTTCACTAATAGCGGCAGCCAGTTCTGTTTGTTTACTGGAATTAGAATTTTTTTTTAGTAACATACCAACCACAATTCAGTCACATTTCACTGTGTTGGTTCTCTAAACCGTAAAAATTCGAACATCAACAAGCAACACATTTCAACTGAAGAGCTAAAACTGCATCATGACCAAATTACACTGCAGCATTTCATGGATTTCAACTTTAATATGTATTGTTTATTAAAAGTATTCACTGAAACTGTCGCTGAATGTCAGGTTCCTCTCACCAGGTCGTGAGTCCACTTGACGTATCCAGTGGTGCAGGTGTTGTAGGTCACAGGTGCCTCTCTTATTGGTGCAGCGAATGCCCTCGGTAGCCTTTTCGCCCTTTCACAAGAGATTTGCCGGAGATAAGTTGTTTAGCTCAGCACTCTGCATAAATGCTGCACATTTATAGCAACATGCCCAGTGTGTAAACATGCTAATGTTGCCTTAAAATGCTACTAATGGGTCTCGGCTTCATATTAACAGAACGGGTGTAATGCATTTTACCATATATTATGAAATAGTGGATTTGTTAAACAAGGTAGCCGGGCAGATGCTAAAATGACTTTTTTTTATGGGAAGTGCTGTTGTGGCTCACCTGGTGCACTGTGCACGCTGTTTATTTACAAAGGTCTGTTCCTTTCTGCAGTGGCTCAGGTTTGGGAGTCAATGGGTTGCTTAACTTGCCATTTACAGAAGTCGCAAAGTTGCAACGTGGCAGATAACAGAGGTTAAAATCTGTAAAAAAAAATATGTATGGATATGTAGGTTTGTCATAACCATGCTGAAGTCGTTTAATGTAGCGGTGCTTATTTGTCGTTTGATATAAAGCGTGCTGCACGAGCGTGAGCCTATTAAGTTAATGCTTCTGCGCTGAATATTCATGAATACAACTGGCTGAACCGCGGTGGAGCGCATGAATGATGTATTTGATATCTGAATTTCAGAGGTGTTCGTCCCCACTTCACCCAAGAACCAGGAGAGAGACCCTGCTTAAACTTAGATAAGTAGCTGAGTGAAATGGAGATGAAAAAAACGAAATGAATGAATCAAAAGGGTGCTGAACGGAGGTGCAGTTTCCAAAGCAGCGCATGTCAAAGCACATTGTGCGAGACGAACGTACATGTCGCTTCGTTTTTCCTTTCATCGTCTGATCCTGGTCTGTAGGACGTCTTAACATCTCTTGTACAGTATTTATTCTGTACTAACTATGAATACATTTAATGATTAATATATATTTCACTCAGTTTTTTCAGTTTATTATGTACACCTGGCTGAAACGGATGCAGTGTGATACGTTGGCTCTGCAATGAATCTCACAGTGATGATGGTTATAATTTTCAGTCTTTAAGATGCTGTTGAACTGTGTGTTGTGGTGTTTTAGTCCATCGTCATTATTACAGCACCTTTCTCAACCAGTGTCTGTGTCAGAACTCAGTGGCACATCTATGTACCTAGTTTTCTAGTAGTCTGACGTCACACAACAATGGCAGCACCCATGGGAAGTGGGGTAGAGTGTAATTGTAGACACTATTCGTATTAGGCCAGTGAATATATGTTTTGAAGTGTAAAAGCTCATGTTTGATTTTTCCTTCTCTATTTCGTTTATTATGCAACGAGGCTGCACTGCACACTCGCCCAAGAGACATCATTTTGTCACAGTCAGCCAAGTTTTTTGTTCACTTTTGGCGTCTCGCACCTCGAACGACTCGGTCGGACGTCGGAAGGTTCAGCTATCAAATCACAGCATTTCTTGGAGTGCAGCATTATATTCACACATTAGCTCCTTTTACCTTAGAGATTGACGAGGTTAGAAGTGCAGAAGTGACAAGGTGTGACTCACCAATGCTAGGTGCTAAGGTGTTAGCTCTGGCGGGACTGGTCACTTCTTCCCTCCCTTCTCTGCTGCTAGAATAACTTTGTGTCTTGTGAAACCCTTTTCTTAGTGTCTCTTGTCAACATTATGAAGGGATTTTCCTTCTTAGTTAGTGACCTTCTTCTCTTCTGTACTCAGCAGTGACCTCACAAGTCACCGACCAACACCTTATTTGGATTTGACCCTTAAGACAATGACCTAAGGCATCGTCCGGCGTGTGGCCCTGATCTACGTACAGCAGGAGAGCCTGCATCGTTGAATCTGTGTCTCTCAGCTCAGTGCAGCTGTCTTTGATCAGACTGACAAACAAGCCCCGTTTCTGTGGAAACCAGGGTTGGGACGAGATAGAGAGACAGTTGGAATGCGGCCTTATTTGGATTAGATGACTTCATCTGGACCTCCAGCGATAGGTTAAACAGACTACTGTTCAGGGATGCTCGTCAGGGCGGCAGTGGTTGGCACACTGCACTGATCGCTTTTATCCCCCTCGATCAAGCTTGTCAATAAATGCTGCTTCTCGAGACTTCATATCCAGCAGGTCCACCGGCTCTACAGAACATCCACCACAAACATTAGCTCGCTAACCCAGTGTTGTATCAACTTCCTGTCACAGTAAATGCTGGTCATATTTGCTCAATCTGCCGCTCTGACTTTTATATCGGGGTTATATAGCCATGCATCACTAACACACGCAGTGTCGGAACAAAATCAGTGAAGTTTGTTCTGTTTTTCTATTATATTCTATTCTTGAATACAGCAGAGTGATTATTCGAAACAAATGGGATGATGGGAAAATTGCACGCGCTGAAACCCCGTCAATTCACCTCCATGTTTATGTGATGTGAAACAAATTTCAGCGGCGCCGGGGAGAGATAGTTTTTATAGAAGTGTTTATGGCTCATTGACATCCTGTCGCCGTGTTTATGACTCGCTGTGCCCGTCACACCGCTAAACAGCCCGACTCCCTCAAGGGCATCAGGACCAATCAATATAGACAGCGCCCGACTTTAATAATCCAGCAGGACGTATTCTCTGGGGCTTACTGCTGGATCTCAGTTCACGCCGCTGCACAAGTGACAAGCGCTCAGTTTCATTTTCATAATGGTGACAACAAATGAATCTGCATGTGACAGATCGTTTAGTTTCTGATGTAGCCGACGAAAACTGAAATCACAGGTCATACTAGCCACATCTACAGGTGGAGGTGATATTCAAAGCAATATTTCTCTCCCTGTTTTCCATTGAAGTGAACATTACACGTATTAGACATGATTGGATTCTCTGCAGTCATAATGGCAACAACAACAAGATGAGCACAGCTTGCTTGTAATAATATAAACGCATATCCCCGGTGGATTCTCCGTGATAATGAAATGTATCTCAGACGCTCTCAGACTGTTGAGCGAGGAGCTTATATTACAATACGTGAATCTCTTTACGTAACGGAGGATTTTCCGCGAAAGTTTCAGAGGAAAATAAAAACATACCTGGCCCCGTTTCCCATTGTTCCGCTCGGATGAATGGATCGCTTCATGGCGGTGATTCCGGGCCGGCTGCTGTCCCCTTTTATTGACAGAGCAGTGATTGTTGGAGCTGGTGGCATGCTATGGTAATACACAGTGAAATGGCATTGTGACAACTGTGATCTAGCTTTGATTCCAGTAACTGCTCTCCCAGCAGGGTGAAAATGGGCCTCAGCTTAGCCTTGTCAAACAACAAAAAGCACTTAGCGGGAATACTTATGAATAAAAACGGCGAGGCAAAATGCAGCCCCGCTCCAAGACGTTGCTTTTGACAAGCTGGCAGTCTGCCATTTTGATTATCTAAATTCACCGCTAAGGAGCTATGAAATATGAGGAAAACTATCAAGTGACACCCCTTTGGCAGCCACAGCAGATGTAACTGTTGTGTATTTGTCCAGTAATGACTTCTCCCCCTCTTGTCAATATGACCTTATCCAAACCTTATCACCAAAGTGTGTGTGAAGTTGAGCACAATTTGAGCTCTAGATGTTACAGATTAGCATCTTGGCTGAGGGAGGAAACCTCTCCAGTGTTGCTTGTTGCTTTTTTTTTTTACTTGGGGAAAGTTTGGATTGGCCTTTCAACTGCATACAGCTTTTGTCTGTTGTGGCCTGGCACTGTTTAACAGATATTTGGTACGGACATCATCACAAGTAGATCTCGCCTTCACCAACTCAGCATGAATCCCTTCCTCTACCTGGTAACACAAATTCACCGAGAGCTATGGTTTGGTTTGATTGTTTGCGGGATTACAAAAGAAATACTGGCCAGATGTTCATGAAACTTGGCTGAAGGGTGCAGCGTGAGGCAAGCTGTACATACACCCTTGAATGAATTGAGTCTACAGACGTTTTGTAGCCTTCTTTACGGTCCACAGTCAGTAACTCCGCAGCCTAATGATAGGAACGACAGACGCGTTATAACAACTACAGCTTTTATTTTGCTCACAGTCTGATGGTGAGCTGGGCAGAAGCATACAGTATTAGACACAGCTGTAATAAGCACTCCTCCTCCAGGCGCAGCTTGCATTTCACCGTGATGTTGTTCTTGTCCTTTACGCCCAGAAATGATGGGAATATTTCCACATCTGCCGTCTTGCTGCGTTGAATTAGCCGGCTACGCATGCGCTCCGACGCGACGGCAGGTTTACCTTCAGCTGGCACGCAGCCACCTGCTGAGCAGCGGGAGACAAACAGAAACGGAGCAAATGCTTCTGGGATATTCTTTTATTTTTCTGGCGACAAAAGGAAAGGAAGACAGAAATGTCTCCAGTAATGGATTACTTTTATGAAAAACCCTGTGATACTGTATGTTTCCCGTCTTATTCCTGGTTTGTACCGCTGCCTTTTCATTTGGTACTTTGTACTTTCTTCTAGCTTTTGTGTTTGGTCCTTGTGTTTTGTATTTCAATGATTTTGGTTTTCAGCTTCTGTTATTAAAAGCTTGCTTTTCGTTCAGTTGCCTGCCTGTGTGTCTCGCGTTTGGGTCCCCTTTTTGTGAATAGTTTTGGAGATGAAGGGCCGAGAATATTAGACTGTTCATCAGCAAAAACAACCCCTGCTTTTTTTTTGTTTGAAATGCTGTGTTGCATTGTCCAAGATTTTGGAGACTATGTATAAATTCAGCTGCGAGTCCTCAGTCGATATACAGTATATGTGAACACTCCGACACTTGAAAGAGTTGACAGTCAGCACTTTAAAGTCATAGCCACTTTTTCATTTCAAATCCAATGTGCTTGGGTGGAGACTGAACAATGAAAAACATATTACTGCCCTGACTTCTCTGTATATCAATATTTCCTTCCTCTCCTATCCACAGATCCCACTGCAGCTTCATGAAGGGGGTATCTTTCTTTGAAATGCCTCTCCTGAGGTTTCTTCCCATTTTCCTTCTGCGCTCGGGTTTTTGGGGAGCTTTCTTCGTCTTTTTAGAGAGCTCAGGCTGGGTCAGGAACCCTCGCTGACGTGAGACTGTAGAATCCACTGAACCATTGTGTGTGATACAATCAGTCAGTTACGGACTTTTTTTCCCCGACATTGAGAAAAAAGAAGCATTCCACATCTGATGCACAACACATTCAAACATTTTCCATCCTACTGTTGCTGTTCATTAATGATTAACTAATAAAGACATTTTACAGAATTAGAAATGCGCTCTGGTTGTGTACATCAAATAAGAGCATATCGCTGAGAGCAAAACATTAAGTAACCCGTGTCTGATGCTCACTGCTCGAGATCCAAGTCTCTCAGATGGTCGACTCAGCTGTTCCTGAGCGTGCATGTACATCTTGTTGTTGCGTACGTGGCCTCATTTCGCCTCGCCTTCCCTTCTCCGCTAGCGTGAGTTGGCTGATCTGCAAAGGCCGACAAAGAAAGAAAAGTACCGTTAACTAGCTCCGACTAGCACAATCGCTGCTTCACAAACTGGACTTCCGTGTGCAGCGTGTCGGAGAACGGTCCCACAGCGGGGAGAATGAGCCGAATTGAGCTGATTTAGGTGGCTCGATGCTCGCTGTCGGAGGCTGCAAGATCAAAGAAAGCTGGAGCGGTTCAGTCTGTGGACCACGGAGGAGATGATGAGGATCGTTGGTGTGGTTACGCAGGAGGCTGAGGTCGGGTGGTGCTCTCAGTCAACGCCACGGGGGGGTCTTTGTTAAAAACACAGGTCATGTTGAGGTCTGTTATCAGCATTCTGCTCCTCTGCTCTCATAACTGGAGCACACTTGCCCCCACACTGCTGGCTAAAGAGATGAAACAGAGACTAGGTCCTGACTATGGGAAACTCAGTCTAACAGGTCTCTGGGTCGTCTTAATCTCCATGTGTGCTGTCATTCGGCCCTGACTGTCACACTGTGCAAAGGTTATCTTTTCATTCTTGGACAAAAATGTTCCCTTTTCATCCTGATGGTGTCTATATTATCTAAAGATGGCTTAATGTGCTCTTGGTCGGACTTTTCATCATCTTTATCTTCAGCCGTCTTCCCTTCATCTCCTCTTTAATGTCCTCTTGTTCCTTTTGAGTGTCTTTATAAGAATGAGGTCAGGACCTTTTGCTCTTGGAGTCATGCTCGCATGGAACTGGCGCTCACAGAAACCTTTCTTATTGTTATGCCCCCACTCCTGATGGTTTCATGTCAAATATATATCATTATTTTTTATTTTTTTATTTGAGGTAACGTGCAACATGTCCATCCTCTTAAAAATAAGTACAAAAAACACTTTTATAATTACATTCCTTCTAATTTTTCTTCTTTTAACAGTATTTAATTCAAATCAAAATTTGCTAAATACTTATCAAAGAATACTGATTGCGTCTCAAACTTTTCTCTGATTGCATTAATCTGAATACAAAAATGTTCCCTGCAATTGGGAAAAAAACAAAAAAACAGTAACAATGTGTTGGATTACTTGTTTGAAAAGGAAAAAACAAATTGGTTGTGAGATTATAGAGCCCAGCTTAATTTGCTGTATGATATAAATTATATCTATGATGTTCATACTGAGACAACTATTAAAATTAGTAGTAAGCATTGTGTAAAATTCGATAAATAAAAAGATTTACACGCAAAGAGATGAGACTCTTTTGAGGAGGCCTGAGCTCAGAGTGCGACCACTGGATCCATTTGTTTGGAACTTTATTTGATGTCTCATAAAACCAAACAGCTTCCAATAATCGTGTTTCCGGGATGTGACGCCCATCTCGTCCAGACCTCCATCAAGGACAAATTGCTCGGATGGTGAATGTCAGATTACGCTTTCAGGGGGAAACGCGTCGTTATCGTCCGCTTCTCCTGTTTCTCCCCATACATCTGCAGCCTGCCTCTCACTCTTTCAAACGCTCTCTCCATCTTACTGTCTCCTTATGTTTGCCAGCATTTTGCTCTTTATTCCTCTCTCTCTGTCGCTCTGCCTCTCTCTCTCTCTCTCTCCCCCCTCTCCCCTCAGATATCAGTCATACTTCAGCTTGGCTGGGCAGGGCCATGACTGGGTAGAGAGGGGAGGTAATTGAATTTCTCTCCTAGAGTGACTCACATCAACACAGACAATTCAGACATAGCCAGGCGCGACGTAATAGACAGGGAGGGCATCGCGTCGGCTTAGAACCGCAATTAACTACAGGGGGACACAGACGCTTGAAGCCTGAAGAAGAAACCGGGGGAAAATAAATGTGATGGCACTCTCTTCAATTTTACAGTCCATGTATTCATGGGGCTAAGACTGATATGTCATTAGAGCAGCTGCTCCTCAAGTGAGTGGAAATCAGAAGTGGCTGTTCTTCTTCCTGTTCGGGTCGAGCAGTGTGGGAAGAAAAACGCTTCCCCGGTGGGAGCGTGAGGATGACGGCGCTTAATTTCAGCTGACCAAGACACAGAGCAGTTAACTGTCACAGGGATAGGGATTAATTCACACGGAATGACAGTTAATTGTCTGCAGATTACATGGAGGTTATAACCTGGATTAAGGAGTCAAATTAGTCAGCCTGGCAGGATGTTTCAGAGTGCCTCAACTGCGACTGAAGACATTCAGGAAATTGGCTAAGAACATCTGAGAGCAGGAACCGAGCTGAACTGTTAGCTGATGCTCATACCGACACGTATGTGTGCACATTCATGTTGCTGAAAACTGGAAAATTTCAATACAAACACCTCTACTTAGCTTTTAGTTCTAGACACAACACATGCTGTACATATTCATTGTCCTTATGTTCATGGCATCCTTTCATTTTTCGCAATTCAGTGATCTTTTATCACACTGTTAAAATCACACTGTTAACATTAGTTAAAGTCCTGCATTCAAAATGTTAGTGAAGTAAAAATAAAGAAATATTGGAAACTAGATGTAATAAAAAGTAAATGTACCATATCTCATTATTTAATCTTAATTTAGTTGTTTTGTCAAGGTGGAGTTAATTTGAACTGCTTTATTTACCTGTGGGTAGTTTTATCAAATGATCACAGGTTTATAGACGACTGAATAACCTGTAAAAAAAAATATAGCAGAGAAAAAGTACATATTAGAGTGCATAATCTAAAATTAAGTGGAGTCGAAGTAGTATACATAAGATGAAAATGCTGAGGAAGTTAAGTCCTTGAGTAAATTTACTCTTCAAGGGGCTGTGATGGCAAAATGAGGATACTGTCTGAGGTCTGAGCTCCTGTTGGGGGTTTCCTAATCTTTCCCTGAATTGGAGGAAAAAAGATTTTCATGCTCATATGAGCAAATCCCTCATAGCTTTTAGCATAATAAGAGTTAATTTTGAAGAAAGCTTTCTAGAAAACCCATTAATTTAGGAGGCAGGTATAATACAATTAGTGCCAGTCATACTGTGTATCCAGTACGAAACACTTTCTCTATAGATTAATTGATCGAGAAAGTAATTACACACATTATTTGCACACCTCGTGCACTGTCTTTGAAACTATCCGTGCCTTTAATAGTTATCTATTGTAATTTTTCAAGCCTTTTTTTCCATTTATTTGATGCAGTCGTATTGTTTCCCTGCTGGAAGAGGAGTGAAACGTCCCATGACGTGTGCAGAACGTGGACCTGAACCTCACGGACAGCGAGCGCAAAAGAATCTGTTGAGCTAATATGTTCAATCCCGTAAGTGCTCGAGCAATATTGTAACTTCTCAGTCCGTTGATCCTTTATTGATCGAGGCAGATTCGAAGCAGATTAATCACATTGTTCGATGCTAATACAGGGGCGGACTGTTATTGCTCTTGAATTAATGCTCTCCGTGGCAGTTATGGATGAACTGGGGCAGGATCTCCTACACTTTCTATTCTCCATTGATCTTGTGCAAGACAATGAAATATGAATGATAAAGATGATTGCTCTGAAAGAAGACTGTTTCACCTTTAATCACAACTGATCGGATAATAGGTCATTTGTTTTTTAACGTTATCACAGATATTTTAATTCATTCCAATCACCTGGACATTTACTTTGTTCGTGCAATGAATTCAGGCCTCCAGTCGTCTAAAATAGACTTTGAGACAAAATGTGTTTTCATTTGTGGCTGTTTGGCTGTTTCGAGTGTAGGAACATGTTCTTAAAGAAGTGAACAGCGGATCTCTACACTTAAGCATAATAGAGCTGTTCAGTGGTTAACAGAGAAGTGTGGCTGCACCGCTCGGCTCCCAGGTGTGACTTTGCACAACTTAATGAATTTATTTCAAGTAGAGTGTGAAAAAGTCTGATTAGTCAACCTTCCCTAGATAAAGCCTTGAAAAAAATCCCCAGTAAACTTGGCAGGTCCGACTTGGCAGATCAACATAAGCTGTGAGGTAATGAGGTTGCATCAGCTAACCATCTTTCTCTCTGCCCTCATTATACATTTTCATCAACCTGCCAATTGGTTACAGCTGCTGCTGCTTCACTAACGCCGCCAAGATAAAGAAATATGAAGTAATCAACGCTTGCAAGGGACTCTTTTTTTTTTTTTTTTCCAAAAGAGTCTGTTTACAGTTACAGCTGAGGATGAATTGACCGTTCGGGTGAAGGTGTTTCATTTTTTTCTTCATCAGGAGCAGCGTGTTGTACAGTGTGTACCTTGTTGTGTGCTGATGCTCGGTCTGGCAAATGACCACCGCCGTGTACACAGACAGAGATGAACAGACGGCGGGACGGAGACGAGGAGTGAGACATGAATTACATGCAAATGCCATTCAAGGAGACTGTGTGTCCGTTTTACATCACCGAGATGCTGACACGAACAAAGTGTGACTTGATCGGCGCTGTTTTTCTTTATGAAGCCATTAAGATTTAAATCAGTCGCTGTGGAAAAGGATATGTAAATGTTCACTTTAAGGCACCGCAGCATGCTTAAGTCTGTATAATAATTAAACCTTTCAAGGCAAAACACTTGCTTTCATACGTTACCATACTATTTTTAGATAAATTAATAAAGCGAACACCATTTTCCACCACTTTCCCACAGAGTTTGATGAACGGACTGCCCTTTAAGAACAGGGTGTGAAGAGGTTTTCACAGCTAACCTGTTCAGTTTGATTAAAATAGACCACGGTGCGGTTCATTTAGGCGAGTGTGAAAGCTGTCAATCGAACCCTCTTGCGGAAGACTGCTTGAAAAGGTGGGTCTCTGTCTGCCTCCAGATGGAGTCTGGTGCCGTTTGTTTGTGGTGTGAAGGCAGGCAGACCAACACAGGATTTATGATGCTAGATTTGTGAATTTTCCACTATTTCAAAAGCTAAATAAAGTACTGATAAATCCACCTCAGGGCTCCAGACTGCAACCAAATGGTCGCATTTTGCAACCAAAAGTTGAGACAGTGGGACTAAATTTTACATTTAGTCGCGCATGTGCGACCAGTGAATTTGTCGGTCGTCGTTTTATTTTTACACTGGTACGTGGAAGGGGCGAATCAAAGAATCTGAAATCTGGAATTACAGGTGGCAAGCCAATGTGTGTGAGATGGGAGGGAATGGAGAAGGTTTCACTATCAGCGAGCAATGGCGAAACGAACTCTTGACGCTTATTTCCTCCCCGATAAGCCTAGTAGTGTGCCAGAGTCAGATCCTAACTCAGAGGATGAGTCCGAGTCTGAAGACACAAGTGTTCGAAATCTTCAGTTAGGGACTGCTAGTGAAAAAAAGTTAGTCTGGAGCCCTGCAGCACCTGCTGATTGGAAACTGTTCAGAAAGCGACCTTAATCCATCTGTAGCAGAGCTGCATATTTATGTAAAATCATGTCACAGTGAAAGGTGTTCACATCATGGTGGATATTTCTGCTGATTAATAGGTCAAAAGCTGTTAAAACCACTGTGCTGTATTCTACTTTATTACAGTTTGTCAGCTCATTAAAGTCAATTAAAAAGTGTATAACTGCAATCCCACAGTAACGAGCCCTGAATCATGACTGTACAAGACGCTTCCCTTTCGTCCTGTCTCCACCTGTTGTGTTATTATTCACAACATGCGTTCGATTTGCTGCATAAGCTGCTGTGGAGTTTGATTTTTCCCCATGTGGGTCTTGGTGATGCACTAATGAAGCAGGATGACAATCACCTGAACTGTCGGATCAACGGGTTGCCTGTCAGTCTGTATGACTTCATGTTCAGCCCTCATCAGTGTGAACAGGAGCCTGACCAAAACTAAAATTCAACAGAGTATGATTGTTTTTCTAAATTGACTGAATGAACCAAACTACAGGTGTTAATGATCCTAAGATGTAGTTCTAAACTATGGCTGCACTTCTTTTAATGTTTTTTTCATTTGACACCTCTCTGCAGATGCGTCGTCGTGGCATATTGTGAGCGACTGCCATCGTGTGAGCCTGACTGTTCCAAACATTCTGGGTTAGTAGAGTGTTAAATACAGTAAATATTGGGCCTGACAGTTTTGGCAGACGTAGTCAGCTGAGCAGTCAGCTGAGCGGTTTGGCAGTCAGTTTAGGTAATCAGGGCACAGCACACATAGTTTGTGACTGTAATGTGGCTCTGCTGCTGATACTCTGTGATTTAAAGCGCTGAACACTATCTGATTACATTCATGAGTAATGAATAATTCTTAGCTTCGGGACACAAGTCTGATTCACATGTGATTTAGTCATAAATTACAGGCAAACACTGTGTCTTTAATTGCTAATGTGGTATGTTTTCTAGATGTAACACACTATTCTTAACCCCCGCATGTAGCATCTGCCTTCTGATATATCAAAAGCCAGTCCCAAACTTAGTCAACCGTCTTTATAAGCCTTTGGAGCCAAAGGTCTATCCCATAATGTGTTATAATGGTGCCCCCGTGTTATCAAGGAATGGCATATATTTCTCCAAAGCAGCGAGGAGTTATGGAAATATATTGCTGTGGGGCATTGTGGTTGTCTCAGCGGTGCCGAGCCCATTTATCATGATACTGTGACACCTGGGGGAAGATACTCTCTGGGAGATTCCAACACAGAGGCTGATGCCAGATTCACACACATACTGTGTGCAGACACACACACACAGACCTACTGATGCACACACGCAAGCATGTGCACACACATCTGGGCACAAAGACATGGAGATACAGTCCACACATACAGTATCACTCATACACATGATAACACTGGCACAGATGTCCATGCACGAGCACAGGCTCAGAAATAATTATAATACTTACACACTGGCACAAGTACAACCCTGTACTTCCATCCACTATGACACACACACAAGCTCACAGCTACATTCAAATATGCACATCTGTGCACACGTAGGCAAACCACATACATAGCAGAAGTAACCAGAGCAGCACAATAAGACAGGCGAGGCTAAGGGAAACCCAGAGGGTATGAGAACGACTGAGATATGAGCTTGTTCCATTTCAGTCCACCGACCCAATGACAGATGAGACGTTCAGGGTGGAAACAATGGGAAAGAGAGAAACTGAGCACAAAAAAGAACGGAAAGAATGAAAGAGGAGGCAGAAAAAGGAAGGAAAGCAGTAATGATAGTCTCAGATGTTCATGTAGGTGGCGGCACAAGATAATAAACAATGTTGGCACTTACCATCAGCAGATAACAAAATCAATATACCGTCTCTCTTTTGAGTCTAATCAATAATTTTCTGAGTGCCCATTATTAGAGGAAATGATCGTCAATTAGTTTTCCAGGATTTTTGAAATGTCAGCACAATCTCGAATGTGGCCATCGAACATAAGAAATATCATTACAGCGTACTTAACCTTCCAGGGAACTTTGATTAAACAACTTTTAAAAAGAGAAAACCAATGACATCAACAGTGGAAGTACAGAAGTGTCCTGAGTAGTTCGAGTACACAGAAACAATTTATTCAAGGTCATCAGAGGTCATTATTAAATATTTCATGGCAGCATTTTGAAACACACACAACCATTCTTTAAATGGAAAACACAAGTTTGGAGTGAAGACCCAGAAAGTTTCTGGGAGGACCAATATTTCCATTAACAAGGATATTTGAGTTTAAAAGTCAAATCCATAATTTCTATCAGCGCTTTGGGATTGCTGTTAGTACACACAAATAAAAAACCTTTTCATGTTTTTTATCGGCGCATCCCAATTCGATCTCAGGAGAGATGCCGTCTGACTGTTTTAAAGTTTTTTATCAGCTGGAGACGACAGAGTGGCTCCAGCAGCATACCGAGACGTCATTCCCATCAAAATGATAATTTTCCCTTGAAAATGTTGCCTCTGAGGGAGGCAAGGTTGAGTCAACAAGCAGCTTGTCTGGTTATACATGATAAGACAGGCCTGTGAATGGGTAATGAGAGAAGTTTTACACTCCTGCACTTTGCTCAGGTAATATCAGATTGCTTGGATAGCGTCTGTTGCGGCTAAAACTCTCATTTGACTCGGTTAATCCCGACTCATCCTCGTGTTAAAAGGTTAAAGTGGTGAATGTTCCGCCGAATAGTGGAGTGAATCTGCTGTCAATCTCCTCCTCACGCTGTTCTGTGTCAGGACCTCTGCTACTCTCCATGCTCAAGGAAGTGAAAGTGCATAACGATGGATCAACAAAGAACCGTGGGAGGGCTGGTTGCTTCCCTAGTAGTGTTCATTTTTAAAAGAATGCCTAAAAAGTACAATGCACTTTTTCTATAATCACATTTATCATTGTATGTATACCATCTCATCAAAACTAGGGGTTGGTAAGTTGTTTTAGAGGCATTTTGTTTTATTTGTAGAAAGTCTCCGACAGCAATCGGTAAATCAGATGCTCTGAGAAAAACAAGAAAAAGAGAAACATGGTGCCTGTGGCTGTCGCGGGCCTCTAATTAGCCCACACGATCATTTCATTCGGATCGCGCACACTCTGCCCGTGCACTTACATCGCCTCACTGCATTCACAGCCCCTTAGCCCCGTCGTTCTGCAGCTAATCCAGTAGCACAAAGCACACAAGCCTCGCCAATGAATGGGTGAGCCAAAAAAAAAGCAATGGCAATGACTCTTTTAGCAGCTGATCCAGTGGCGCAAAGGACACAGCCCCTGAGCCAAGGAACAGCGGCGAGGTGACCGCAACAGAATCATTTAGCGGCTAACCCGGTCAGCACAAAGCACACACCCACAGCAGACGGTCCATAACTTCTGGGTCAGGTAGCCCTTTTCGGACTGAGATACATTCATGATGGCTATTTTTTCTTGTTGTTTAGACGTTTGATGCATTTAACAGAGTTGTTTGTTTATTCATTTATTAGTTGTGAGTTGTTTGTAGGCTTTGGGCTGCTAAGCTAGCTACTTTCTGCACGTCTGTTTTATAGTTAGTCAGCACCAAAAGTGTTTGATTTGAGTTGCAGGAGTTTCCGTTGGCGCGTGTCACATGGCGCTGAGGATATAAATCCCTCTCAAGTGAAAATGACTCAAAAGTGTCTCTTGATGTCTTTGCCCGGAAAAAGAATCATCCGTCAAAAAGAATTACTGATGTATCGAAACTCAGCAGAAACTCGAGAAGAAAAGTGCTATCTGCCAAAGACAATCATTCCAGCGGCTTCCACGAGCCTGACAGGAGAAGGTTTACGTGACTGATAGACAGGCTACACATATGAGGAATTTACGTTCTGCTTTAATGGAAGTTTTTTACTATCTGTCAGTGTGTGGCTTCCGAACAATGATGTGGAGTGAGCAACGAGGGAAAGCAGAGAATTGTTACCTGTTATTGCTTCGTGTTCGATTAAATGCATCAGAGAAAATGAACTTGTACCTGTTAAATTCCATCAGGAGGTACAACACTGCTGCTGGAGTGAGCCAGCCCGAGCACACCGAAGCTGCAGCTCTGTCAGCCACATTATTTGGTTAGAGAGTCGTCATAATTCAGCCTAAACAGATTGGAAATTTGAGAATTAGTCAGCGTTGTGCAACCGTTGAACTTGGGCATATATTTTAAGACTGACGCTCGGTCTGTGTTTATGAAAGCAGCTCCTGACATTTACCTGTTTCCCATGATGATTACATATACAGTAGGGTAGAATAACAGCAACACACATTAATTTGTCATTTAACATTCCCGCTGTCTTTTCCCATTTTCCTGTCACATAAAACGGAGGTGACATCAGACATCAGACATGAATGTGAGGCAGAAAACTGTGACGGAAAACCACTAAGACATAAAGATTCTCAGCTCAGTGAGCAAAATTCCTCCAGATGTCTCTCACAGTAGTTGAAGCCCAGTCATATTGCTGAACATAATTTTATTTGAACCTTGAATATTATTTATATATCTTACAAACCAGGCAAGTGAAAGCTTTTGGGGACACGTCATGCACACCAGGATTACGGAATGACATCTGAAGGAAATGTGTGATGAGAGAGTCGGTGTTGTGTTTTAAAAGACAAAGAGAAGTGTGACAATCAATTTACATTTTGGATACGCCGCAGGAATGACAATTCACACTGTCAGGCACCGTAGATGAAATACAAACACATCGAGTTAAGGTCTGTAATTACCGAATTATTATCCAATCATTGCTTTTTTTTTTTACAGGAATAAACAGCCAATTGAAAAACAAATTTGTGAGATTTTCATGCCCGAACTCCCTCAGCGGCGATATGATATTGACTGTGAAACACAATGTTGACACATTTTGTCTAGTGGCTATCAATAACAATTTATCCAGTCGCTATCGCCGCGGCGTACTTCACAGGTGGCTGCCGTTGTGTTGCAAAACACGAGATCCGCGGGAGATTAAAAACTGAAAAAAAAATTAACGAAAACGCAGGCGAAGAAAGGAGCAAGCTGTGTGACGGAGTGAAGAGTACGGGATTCAGCTCGGAGTGTGACCACAATCTTCACTCCCCTTGATCTATTGTTGGCTGACATGCTGCGCTGACCTTTACTTACATTATCTGCCATCATTTCACCATAAACCGCAGATTTACGACTTTAGTGAATGCCAGGGCCCTAAAAATCTTGTCTCCTTCTTCTCGTTGTCATCATGTCCTTCTCTCTCGCTCTCTCTCCCTTGTTTCAGGAGGTTTCACCCCTCTCCTCCCTCGTCATCCCTTCGTCTCCCCCGCCCCCTTCTCTCCTGCTGGCTCGGTGTTTAACAGTGGAGAAGGTCAGAGTCGTTAGTGGCATGGTAATAGACAATGTAAATTAGAAGGCCAGACTTAAAGGAGATTAAAATGTAACTCCATGTCAGGGCATAATGTCTCTCGTCCAGTCAGAGCGTGCAGATACACAGCATGTGCATCAATCATGTCAAGGTGTACCAACAATACATGATAACAATGCAATAAAATAAGAGTTGTGATAATAATAGTTATGTTAAGAAGGTATCCACGATGTACTGTCATGTTTTGCTGACATTAGAGCTGCAATGATAATCTGTTGAGTAGTTGATCAACAGAAAATTAACTATTTTCTAATTAAGAAATATTTTGATGAGTAAATGATTGTTGACACAAAACTTTGCTTGATGCCTCTTAATGATCAGGAAGATACTAAACTCTTTTAGGGTTTGTATTGTTGGAAAGACGAACGAGCCATTTGAAGTTATCCTCTTGGGACTTTGGGAGTTGTAACGGGCTGTGTTGTTATAAACGGTATCAGGGTTTGGCGAATGAACGATGCCTTCTCCCATCGCCGATGGTTGACGGTCATCAACAACTGAGCCCCGACTATCGGAACATTGTGATTATAAAGGCGCCACAGGGAGCGCACCTCAGAGTTTTGTGCGTTAACGTTAAGTCTCCATTTCCTGTTTATTTTTTCCTCAACGCTCGGTGAAATTTGTGGCAGCGTTGTTTCTATTCTATGGGGAGTTTTTCAGTGCGTTTCTTTCAACTGTGTCGTTGTTCTCTTAGCTTATCGTCCTCAGTATAGCTAGTCGGCTAGCTCTGTTTCAAGCTTTTGAGGCTGAAGCTAAGTTACGGACACGTAGTGCGGAGAAGGACCCTTTTAAACTCGGCGCGGGGAAACAGTCTTCTCTGCTGGGTGAGGACAGTTGGAGGTTGATGTCAGAGCGACGCTCAGAACTAGTGGACATATTTCTCCAAATAAGAAAATAGCACTTTTATCACGAGCAGGTTTTTTTTTGTCATTCTCCAGTTTTTGATACTGTATAATGATGGTGGGTCATTCCATGAAATCGGTGCCTTTTCAACTTTGAAAAGTTAAAATTTAAATTATATTTAATTGCTATTTTTTCAGTAGCCAGGAATTAAAGACAGTTTTAAATTACAAGAAATTACATTGTGCCATCTCAGCTATGGAATTTCATATTTTATAACTGTTTTAGTCAAGTCCTGTAACTGGAAAGGTAACAGGGTTGACAGTAACAGGGTTGACCATTTCAAGCTAATTTGCCCATTGCTAGCTAAAACAAATGTTAGCTAAAGCACATGCTATGTAGTTTGAAAGGAAATTACATGTACATATTGATTATATTATGAGAAATAAATAATTGTTTGGATTTATATGTTAAAAAATGGTAACAGGGTTGACGTATGCTTGTCCCCCCTGGTTCAACCTTGAAAAAACATCAAAAATAGCACATCAGAGATGAGCAAAACTTACTTGTCACTGAGCTGTTAGCATCCTGGTTCAGAGATGATGCAACCTCCTGTAAATCATGTCAAATCTAGAATGTACTGTTATTTTGATAGGGTTTTTTGGTTAGGGTAACAGGGTTGACATAAAATTAGGGGACACCGATAAATTGGTAAATATTTATTACAATTAATATATATTTTTACCAAAAACACTGTTTCACAATAAGATCATACTTAAAACAATATGTAAATGTGAACATTTTAACATTTTGCCAACATTTTACAAATTAAAACTACTGCTGACGTACCACAACAACAGTGAGGGACAGGCCAAAAACCTCACCCTCATCAGCTTTGAAATCATTTTTATTATTTAAAATAATATTTAATTTGATGTTTTATTGAGGAGAGAAGACATGGTAATATTATATTTTCAAATTACATCTTTGTTTGTTGTTACTGTAATTTTATGACTGAAAATTTCTTGGGGACACAAAAGGCACCGATTTCATGGAATGACCCTGGTATCTATGATCTACTTTGTCTAAGGGAGCACTCACACTCAGCCGAATAGCTCCATACCATGCCGAAGCACGACTGTCTCTCGTCCCCAGTCCCCCACCGGCCTGCACTCACATTGCTCCGGACGCAACCGAACAACAGAGAGAGCGTGACTCTACTGACTATTTTGTGGCTTATTATGTGTCGTTTTGGTCGTTGATTCACATTTCTGGATTTCTCGATTATGCAAGGCGCCGTAATACGCGTGATTATACTTCATGCGCTCCTGCACGAGCAACAGCACTGTCTCGGAGCACAACTCCTTGAACCGTGCCAGGGCCAAGGAAGTGCACCGTGCTTGAGCATGTTACCGAAATCTCACTCTTGTCAAACAGACTGTGCCCTTATTCAAGATTCCTGAAAGCATTTCATTACTGTTCTTCACTGATTTATAAACTATTTGAAACCCTATTTTCCAGAGAGGAGGTTGTTGCCTGGTAACCAGCCAGGGATGATAATGTTCATTTGAACTCTCTTTTCTTTTTTAAAGCGCAACTTGAATACAACAGCAGCCGGCACAGCGAATCGCAGGTGTTGTTTCTGACAGTGAGTTAAATGCATTATTTAAAAGAAAAAAATGCAGCGGCAGACAAAGTGCCTCACAAACACTGTGAATTTAGAAAACAGAATAATGACTCCGAGTTATGAATAGACTTGCCAGGCCCCACCGTGTGTGTGTTGTTACATGTTACAGCATTATTATTGCAGCACTTTTGCATATTGTAAGAGGTCAGTGTTTGGAAACGATGCATACGTCGTGCAGAACAGAACGCCTAACCCTCAGCAGCGGCTATCAGCATGCTCGTTTTGTTGTTTTTACTTTGACCTGTATGCCGTGGATGGGTTGAATTAATGTGACTAAGCATAAAGTAACGCTTTGCTGAGAAGGAGCATACATGCTGAGTTTAACTTTACTAGATAAATATGTATATTATATATAAAGATACTGAATACATTGTTTTCAATGACTTCCAGAGGGCATGGATGTTATAAAAAAAGAACAACCTTTAGCTAATGAGTTAGAGTTCTGCAGTACAACGTCCCACTTCATCATTTGGGGAAGAGCTTTTTCGTTTGACCCTGCGGATCAAATTGACCTTCCATAAAACGTTTATGTTTTGGAGGGGAATTTTCATAAAACTTTAAAGGAGACCAATTCACATGAAAGTGCTAATGCTATTGCCGTCAGTCCTGTCCAGTGTATCGTACCAGTGAGTGCTGCTATCTTAATCTGATGTTGCCTCTCTCACTGAAGAAATGTGTAGGCGGAGGCGCCTCGTGGCAAAAACACTTAGACTTCTCGAGCAGGGCTCAGAAAAGCCTCTGGCCAGGCGAGAGAAGCTTTAAAGGTTGAATGTATGAGAAAACATCACCAGTGTGGATGTGACTGTAAGGCTGTGATGACTGTATCTTTACTATCGCTGTTTCAGTTTGTCTGCCGTGTGCGTCCGCTCCCCGCTGTTAACGTCCTCTGTGAAATGCAAACAAATATCAGCGCTGTCTGTAAACCTCATCAACGCCCCGCTCCCTCGTTTGATGCTAATTGACACGTGTTCCTCCGATCTTCCGGTCTGCGACTCCACACACGACCTTGGATGACGGCGGACAAAGACAGAGTGCCATCGCATGCCTGTTGACTCTAAATCTCTAACATCAGGCAGGCCTCGGCATCCCCGGTTAAACTCATTTGGAGTAATTAGCGCTGATGGAAGGGCAGACAGCGGAGAGGAGCAAAAACGGCAAACGGTTTCAAGGACGCGTGCATTCTTTCGCGTTTGCGTTTTGTATCTTGAAAAATAGTAATGGGTTTCTGGGAATGCTCGGAGTGCTGGGAAGTTTAAACGTTAGTCCTTAATGGATTTTGTGGTCAGATGGAGGAAAGAGGAGCAAAATGCTACTTTTGTGTGTGTGTGTGCGAGCGATGTGTGTGCGAGTGTGTGTTGCCATCTCTATGTCTTACAAGTATTCCCTGCAGACAGAGGTCAGCTATTGAGATTTCTTTTTTTTTCCCAGGACTTGGGCACCATGGGAAATGTAGTGAACCCCGAGGAATTGAACACATAATAACCACCATCAATCACATGTGGCGGACCATCATTGTGCAGCACGTGCGCCCAGCAGATGCAGGAAATGCATCCCGTGTGCACTTTGTACTTAAATATCTAGATCATATGTGCACAACATTTGGCGAAGAGGAACAATTATTCAGATGCTCATGAAGGTCAGGTAAAACGTTGTCTGTCTCTCAGGCTGAAGCTCACTTGTGCAGGTGAGAGCAGCTCCACACAGCTCCGGTGCACAGGAGCCTGGGACAGCTGGTCTTTACTAAGTAAAGCCCACAGCTGGTCGCATTAAGTCAGCGTTCACACTAAATGCCTAATGCTGTACTTTGAGAGTTTCACTGCAGGCTGCAGTCATTTGTTGTCGGGAGCAGCTGCTCATGTACAGTAAACATCCTTCATCTGCTCGGTTATAAAACTGCTTCTAACCTTCAGGACGACTCAGTCATCTTAACAGGTCATGATCATTTCGAGTCACTTTCAGGCCCTCTGGCTGATTCCTAACATTACATGGCTGTTGATCATCTTTTTACGTCGGTTCAAGAGTTTAATCATGAAAACCAAACAGTCAGTGGCGTTTAGTTACAAAAATACCTTTCAAGTGTGTTTTTTTTTTACCTGTGATAGCACCAGTACTTCACCATTTTAATTGCAATCTTTCAAGCACATGGACTGATGATTGGTAGAGTGGGTTGTCCACTACAGAGGGTAGTGAACGGGGTCGGAGGGCCAGCGGTTCAATCCTGGATCCCCCGGCTGCACGGCGAAGTATCTTCGGGCAAAACACTGCATCCTAAATTGCCTCTGATGGCTGTCCCATTAGTGTGTGAGTGGACGTGTGAATAGCTGAGTAAAGAAACATCATGCAGACCTTTGGGTAGGAAGCGCCGTATCTCTCCTGATTAGCAGGTCGCCACCTTGGACGGCAGCACCTGCGATCAGTGTACGCATGTAAATGGGTGACTGTTCAAGTGATGTAAAGCTCTGTGAGTGGCAGTGGACTGGAAAAGCGCTATACACAGTAAATGTCCTTCGAAAATGTGTGCAATGTGCAGCGGTACATTGTTGTGCAGTCCTCATGTCTGCTCATCGTCGAGCTCCGCTAAAGCCCAATAACGACCCGTTCGTTTAAACACGTCTAAAACATGCAGGTCAGGGACGCTCGAGGACCAGGAAAGAAAAACACTGCCCTAAACGTTTCCTTTCATTCATTATCGCAAGCTTTTGGTTATAAAAAACGACCTGAAACAGTCATTCGCATGTGATCTACGTAGTTAATCTCACGTGGATTTAATTTCGAGCGACATCCGTATCCGAGAGCCACTAAAGCACACTTGTTTTGTTAGTATCGAGCCTCGTTTTATCTTTCAAGTGGAAGTTTCTGCTTGAGAAGCAAACGTTCGCACATGAAAACGAGCAAGTGCAACACGCACACACACCGTGCACGGACAAACAGACACACACACGCGCCGAGATTAGCATATTAGCATCGTCAATCATACTGCTCGCAGTCATAATAGCATAAATCATCAGCTAAAGATGATTATAATTAAATCCTGTCAAAGACCAATGACAGCCTCTCTCTTTCTAACAGGCCCTCTCTCCCTCCCATCCCTCTCTCTCACTCTGTTCCTCTATTAGGTCCCATCACTTCTTCACCAGATTATCTGTTACTTTGTGAATTAGACGTATTACCCCTTTATTAGCTACAGGGACGGGGCCAGAGCTATGGCTTATTAATAAAATACTCGCTTGACATTGATGAATACATAACATGATGGCCGCGTCACAGGAATTAATCTCCATTTCAGGGATTGTCTCTGATTCATTAATCCGTCTAATTACGGCAGATTTCACAGAATATCTCCGCGCTGATCTATCTCATTCTATTTCTTCTCCCCTCTCTCCCTTTATCTCACTCTGCCTCCCACTCCCTCTGCTCGCTCGCTCTCTCTCCCTCTCTTCAGACTTATGGATCTCTACATAATAGATGAGTCTGTCTGAGGAGACAGAATAAAGGCTCTTACGGTGTGATGAATTTTGTACATTATCAAATTACATTTCTTATCAATTTAAATGCCCCTTTGCTGCACTCGCAATCAGCCTCAAAGGCCAAAAGCCTGAGTGTAAATGTTGGAACACAGATTTACATAGATCCCCCTCTGACAAGCCGACTATGAATCGGGTTGTTTTTGGCAGTTTTTATTGATTGACAAACTAATGAAGAAAAATGGAAAAGCCTTTAAGTTCCCTACAAAATTCTGCATTTGTCTTGATTTATTTATATGCGAGGGCCAGCGCGCATTAATCAATTTAGCAACCAAAAGTGCCAATTTTCATCTGCAGCTCTTTCTCGAGAAACCGGTCGTGCTGTACGATTAATGAGTACATGCACTGCAACATCCTAAATCATGATTATTTCTTGGTTTTCGTTTGATTTTGTCTCCAAGACGTTCTGTGTCGATGAGTAGATCTGCTTTGACTCTGTGCCTGTTCTCTTTGATCACTAAAGATTAGTTCCAGCGATCCAAAAGTAGTTTTCAAAGATGAATTTTCTTTCGTTCACATGAGATAATAGTGAAAAAAACAAACAAAAACAGCTTGAATTATGTGCACAGAGATCAATTGCCCACATTGTATGGATTAGGTCTCATCTTAACCCTGGCTAATAATAGAATGAGTGTCGAATGTGATTATTTGACATTCAGTTTGCCTAAATCATGGCAACATGGCTGCATGTATTGGGGGAAACTACAAAAACCGAGGGGGAACCAGACAATTATTTGCTAAAATTAAAGGTAGTTGGACTTGACAGTGTACCACACAACTTACCAAAGAGCCAGTCGTCTGTTGACATTAACATGTGGCCATGATTCAGATTTCCTGACACGTATATGTGCCTGATTGCTCAATCGCACAGCTCTTTTCCCTTCAAGATGATTTTTTTTTTTGTTTTAACAGCATTCAAGCTGACTGTTAATGATGCAGCACCTGATAAATGTTGTAATAAATGCTGACGCTCTTTGTCCAAACAATCATGAGCCCGGCTGTTGGATGATAAGATGGGTTTTGCACGGCGCAGAACTGCAAAACCCATCTTATCATCCAACAGCCGGGCTCATACATCCAACGTACATCCAATTTCATTATATTATTTCAAATAGTATACATATAATTTGTGTAAAATTCACGTAGAAACCTGAGGTAACCTTGCAGTTTCTCTGAGATGTGGCTTTTGGGTTGATATCAAAGATGCTAGCAAACCAACACAGTACAGGAATTATGCCGAGCAGAAGATTTCAGATAGGTCGCACAATCATGTCTTACTATATATCTTTAAATTTTATGGATAGGGCTGAAAATGACAACATCAAAAAGGTTATTTTGTCCACAATGCAAATCAACCTCCATATTTCTGCCCAGAAGTGTCTGCTGCGTCACAGTGATTGCGATCCAGTCTATAAACTGTCGTGAGCTGGTTGTTATTTTATTCAAGTACTTATTTACATGTTGGAGTCTTCTACTGTCACATAAATAAACCTAAACTGACCATAAGAAATGCGTAAAGTAATATGGTCTTTCATGTTTTTTGAAAACATATTTGAGAATCTAAAAATGTGAGTTAACCCCCAACATACGAGGACAAATGAATCCAATCAGACAGTCTGATATGCACACAGCGTAAACCGGCTTGTCACAACAAACAGAAATGTCCACGGAACAAAGGATCTGAAAGGAAAATCAAGAATCGGCAATAAATAAAAGATGTTGTGATTTATTATGCATGGTTAAAGTTTTGGGCTATTTTGAGTAAAAGTGTTATTCTTTTTGTTTGCACGCTGTCTGCCGCCGGCTATTTTTGTCTGACAACTTTTAGCTCGTTGCGTTGGGACAAATGAAAACATGGAGGAGTCTGCTTGACCCAGTGTCCTCGTAGAAGTAAGAGTGCCTCTGTTAAGAGGGGATGTTGTAGTGTAGTGAACACTACTTTGAAGCGAACTCGATTGCCTGAACACCTCGTAAAACCATCTATAATGAATTACGGATATTTCAGTCAAACGCTTATTTTTAGATATAATCTATTTAGGTCTGTTTCATTGCACATGGAAAAGAGATGACAAGCGAGGTGATGCAAATGCCGATGAGTCAGTGAGATAAGTAAGGAACACTTCACATCGACTTAGCTGAAGCGGTAAGCCGGCGAGAACTTCATATTTTGACTTTCGGGGCAGAGAGAAACACGGCAGATATTTCCCCTGGCAACGGAGATGAATGCTTCCAAGAGCCATTAAATGTCAAACCACATGTAAAAACAAATCACAGCATGAGACTGGTGATGTGTTTATGGTTTCAAATGGAGTGGAAAGGCTTTTGACACAATAAAAGTGCTATGGCGAAAAACCAATGCAATTTTGGGAAAGGTACTTTTAGTCGTCGGGGTTTCTCGAGGTTGCCGCTCGTTGTTTACATGCCGTAGGATGTTAGACTTCACAGCATTCACGCACTTCTTTTTCTATCAGACACGCTGGTTAAAAAAGGAACACCGAACAAAGAAAATATTATTCAGAAAAGCTTTTTGTTTAAAGAAATTTGTTTTAAGTTTTACACTGTGATGTTAATGTTCAATTTCAGTTTTTAAACCATGAAGAAACATTCCACATCTGCTCTTTAATTAAAGTGAACTGTCATCTTTTTTGTATATTTAAAATCACCGTAATAAAAACATCCATTAAGTCACAAGTTAAAGAAAAATATCATGAAGCATTTCTGTCCTGATGGCAGTGGTTTCTTCCAGGATGACGATGCTTCCTCAAAGCACGAGGGTTTGATGAGTATGATAATTATACAAATCATGAGCTACCTATGAGTCACCTTTGCAGCCACCTGATCTCAACCCGGTTGAACACCTGTGTGAGGTGTTAGACAGCACTTTCATCATCAAAACGCCAAATTAGGAAACAGATTTCGGAGGACTGGGTGACATCGGTTTAACTGCGGCGAAAACAAATTTCGTTTGATTTTGCTGTTGTTTGTTTTGACTCTCCGGCCGGGCTAAGTGTGGATCAATGGTGCGAAGAATGGACAGGATGAAAGAGGAAAGATAAAGAAGAGAGGAGACAGGCTGAATTTTAATGAAAGTGAAATTGAAGAGCTTTAAAAGTCACGAAACGTAGCCGGGGCTGACGGACTATACGGTCTGTTTGCTGCTTTTTAGAGGCTGTGTGCCGAGGAAGAACTTAAAACAATCACAAAAACAGACCGTCAGTTTTATGCCACTGTGTAAAACTGAAAAGTGAACCCTGTGTATTGCAGTAATAATAAATAGCTGTAACAAAATCACCTGGACTTGTCTCACTCGTGCCTCCGCTTAGAGATTACAGTCAGATCGAGTAGATAAGAGCCTGGTTATGACTTGTTCTCCCTATAGAGTTTCCTCATTCAAGGATGTGTGAACTACTTGTTGAGGAAAGGAGTCGGTGCTACAACTCACGCCTGCTGCCGGAGAGAGGATTTCTGTGCTGCGTATGTTTCTGTCTCCGGTTTGGTGATCGACTTTGGTGCGGCGGCGCGGAGCTAAAGGCAGGGATTTCACTGTTTACTAACAGTCTGAACCGCCTCACACACCAGAAAACAAGAATTTGGGACATTGGGATGCCGACCAATGTGGGATATTGCAACCCTGATGCCTGAACCTGCCAAGAAAATGTAATTTTAGAAAAGGGACTCATCTTCTCCAGGCAGTCGCTCCTGCTGTCAACAAGCGTTTTGATCTTTCTGAGCTACAGTGACTCACATGTCTAATCTCTCGCCGCACTCTCTCCCCGCACAAATAACTTGAGAGAGAACTAACCTCATTTCCACAGAGTGAAATGTGAAATTCATCCTCTGTTATGCAGTCGTCTTATTTCTAAAAGAAGAAGGTTTAGGATACGGAGGTTAGATGCTGTATTGTAATGTGGATGTGTGTATCTGAGTGTGTTTGTGTGTGGTGCTATAATGTGGGAAGAAAACGTGTGTGTGCAGCTGAAACATTGCATTCTTTGTGTGGTGGTGTTGTTGTGTGTTGAGTGATGTGTGCTCAGTGAACCCGGTCGCTAACACGACGGTTTTAAGCATGTTTCGGGGCGACTTTGCGCTGCTGGCTGGCGACGCTGGGTTTGCCAGGTTGATACAAGTGTTATGGATATGAAACAGGAAATGATTCTCCGTAATCCTTCTGTCGTGTTTCCTCCCGATGTTTTCATTCTGTGTGATTTCAACAGTTCTCTCACTCTCATACAACACCTCACATCTTTTATACACTCTAATGTGTTTAGTTCACATCTCCGCAATTTACTCCTGTCAGATTTTAGTAGCCTTTTAAAAGATGCTGTAATTACAATCCTACTATTGTAGCTAAAGTACTTCCGTGTAATTCTGCTGTTTTAAAAAAAAAAACACCCACGCAGTCAAATGTCCCTCCGGCTCTTTGTGACACATCCGAGCCCCGACTGTGCCCGAGTTGCATAAACAGTCTATCACAAAGTCGTACATACTGTACATCACATGTAGAGCCACAGGCGACGAGCTCAAAGCTGATGTGAAAATGTAATGGGATACTAATTGGCGAGACCCAACCGACCAATCAATAAACGAATGAATAAAAGGAAAAGAAAAACACAGAATGCTTACATCATTATTTATTTATCTATCTATTTTTTACAAATGTCAAACACCCAGCTTCATATGTAGCTTCATAGAAACAACAGGAGGTCGAGTCTGATCCTCAGCTCCTCCTGTCCACATGTCGACGTGTTCCTGGTTGGTGAGTAAAAGTGGGATATGAATGTAGACTGCCACATGATCAGTGGGTTCCCAAAGGTATCTGAACCAGTGTTTTGCCTGAAAACTGCATCCTGGTTTTACCCAGTGGGTTTTAAAAGAGCTCTGCCAGCTCGAGCCTTATTTTATAAATTATGAACGACTGAAAAAAATGACTTTGAAATAGTTCATAACTCCATGATGAGACGACATGTTGTAAACAGGATGTGGATGACATGAGACGGGGTGTTTGAATCAAACCTACCTGATTGTTTGAATGTGTGTGACAACAGTATGCAGAGGGGAGCAGGTGCTGGTTGAATAAAGCTGGCCCTGGTACAGTGGACCCCTGGAGCACACAGGACACCACACGCTGCACTTAAAGTAGTAGTTTTGTAGCACATCCTTGGGACCGTTATCTCCAGAAGGCTTAGCATTATATTGACAGCTCTTCCACCTCGGCTGACTTATTTAATAAAGGAAAAAAACACTTCACAAGGGATGAAAACATCCTAGATTTACACAGGACAACTGTGTAAGGTGTGGCCTTGAGAATGTGGAAAATAAAGGGAAAGCTCATACAGATATAGGTAATTCCAATTAGCTGTTAATTAGCTGTTTTTATAAGCAGCTTAAGGTATGATGAGCGATGAATAATATGTTGAGAAGTTCAGTTTGTTCACTGTGTATAATGTCCAGTGTTCACCGCCCTTGTATCTCCTGTATTTAAATCTCCCAAGCTGGCTACATAACACACTAAAAGGTGTCTACGTGTGATAACAGGATAAACAGGTGATGCAGATCAACCCTTTACAGTATGTATGAGGCCCCCAGGAGCAGCCAGGACCGGATGTGAATCACAGCCGCATGTTACCTCTCAAAAGACAGATGGAGAAGATAACGGATAATTTATGTATGAACAGGATTATTGAGCTTCACAACCCATTTACACATCAGAGTTTGAGCTCATGGTGCTTAAATTAGCCCTAAATATAGATTCGTGGAAGTCTGTGCATCGCTTAAATCAAAAATCTTGTAAAGTAACCAAACATAGAAGATGCAAATTTCATAGGCGATGCCTGACGTTACTAGATTCAAGACACACATACGCACACAAATGAATAGATAAATAAAACATGTACAAGTTAGTGAAGTTGGTAAAGCTCCATATTTTGACTATCTTCACTTTAGCTTCCATTTTTTCCAGTGCTTCTTAATTCTTGGCCACAGAACGGTGAATTCACAGTCTGCTCTTCTCTTGCTTTTTATATTAATGTGCTTTTTTATTTGATTATTTGATTTAGATTTGATTTGATTTTTCACCACTGACAGCCATTCATCCTCCTGGTGCTCTCTCCAGGTCTCTGAAGGAATGCACCGAGCATCACTGCAAAAAAAAAGTCGGCCCTGCTGCCACTCCCACGAAGACAAGTAATGATAATGTTTTATGAAACCGGACTGCTTAAGGAATTAACGCCGTTTTGGACGGCATCGGCGTTTATGTGGCGAAAACCACTGGCTTCGAGTCTCCAGAGAGCCCCGCTGTGAATCACTGTTATCAGTGCCATTGGTAGGAATAGTCGCTGCAATGTATTCCTCGCAGCTCCGGTCCGTCGTCGTTGCTAGGTAACGTGTAGTTTCTTGGCAGCTGACATGTTGTTCAACATCTCAGCGTGGGGATGTTTGGGAGGAAAGTGTTACATATTTGCAACACTTCCTGTTCAGGAAAGAGGTAACAGCGTGGTGCCCACAGCGTAAACTCGCCAAATTCTCTCAATTACTGGATCTGACAGCCACTTTTTTCCTTCTAGAGAGGGGGCAATAGACTGTGGTGCACAGTAGTCACTGGTTTGACTCTTATGAGAGCATTATAAATCTAGACTATGGTAATAGAGTGGCCAGACTCTCAGGCCTAAAAATGACTTATTATGTGTCAGTATTTTTTCCTTCCTCTTCAAGGTATTTTGGCTTGAAGTGTAAATAATTAATTTCCCTATTTAAAGAGCGTCATGTTTGATTTATAACCAAAGAGGTGCAGCGGGGTGACTGTGTAGGGGTGGCATTCACTTCTGAATGACAAAAAACACCTTCGTTCAGAGCCCGATAGGACTGTGGGAAGGAAACAGCGAAGAAATGCGGTGTAAAGGTTTATACGAGGGCTGTATCACTGCAGACATAAACATGCAATCCCAACCTTTACAAAGTCGTTTTGTTCAAAGACATGCAGCCGATGCGAGAATCAAAGGCAGCTACTGCACATGACATGATTAATTCTCGCAGCGTAGTTTGCAGATAGATTTATAGTTTAACCTTTCAGAAATAAAAAGTATGATAATACAGCAAACGCACTCTTCTCAACAAAAAGCACAGAAAACAGATTTGTGTGTGTGTGTGTGTGTGTGTGTGTGTGATGCATTGTGCTCATAGTTGTGAGGCAAAGTTGCTGAGTGAATAAAACGCGGAGCCTCTTACAATCATTAAAATTGGCTTTTGTTTTCAGGGGCGCTGTAAAAAGTCATTACAGAGTCGAGTGGAATCAAGTTATCTTTTCTAATTAACTTGACACACACACATACAAGTTTGATCTGTTTCACGTTGATTAAACTTAAAGTCTATAGTTTTTTAGTTTTTTATTTTCCAGACCACCTCTGAACTTATAAACACGTACAAGTTATTTTAACTCGAAGTCTTTTGACTTTAAATGATGAGTTGGATTAATGTAATAAACAGAGTTCGGTCAACTCGTAGAAATACGTTTCCAAAGAAACACGATCAGCATATTGGCAGACTTCCCAGCATGCATTGTTTGAGAGGTAAAACTCTCCCGAGAACCTTCGTTTTTTATATAGTTTGAAGAAAACATATGTTATGGAAACCTGCTGCATGTCTTTAATACATTTGAAGAGGTGTCATGTCATTTTCATCAAATCATTGTGAGCTGGTTAACATAATGACTTTGTGCTAAGTAGCACTAATAGGAGCAGCTGCTGCTGTTTCTCGTGTGAAATGAAGAACTGACTCTTCGAATGTAAGGAAATCTAATTTAATTGTAATGATCGTCAGTGTCAATGAACAGTCGTTAATTTAGTTGTCATCTTAAGTTAAGTGAAGCTGTAGTCTCAAGTTCAGCTAACTTTAAATTGTGTTTCACACAAAAAGAAAAGTTAAATCTTCAGGAAAACTTGAAGATTTTAAACAAACTGTTCAACCTAAATTAAGTTATCTCAAATATTTAAGGCAGCAATTGAACTGAATTGAATTGAATCATATCATCAACATATTTTAACAATTCAGGAGCCCAAACTGTATCAAACAACGAGCTTCGTCTGAACCTGAAGCTTTATTATACACTCCAATAAACACACAGGTCAAATATGCAAACATGTACTCACAAATGATCACCTTTACTTCTATTCGGCTTCAACTGTCTTTACATTTCTCAGCCACAGTTAAATCATAGCTATGTTAATCCTAAATAGCAACCCTTTGTTACCTGAGTACAAGTTCTGCTGTGAGTTTAAGAGTACGAGTGGCATGTCGGGTTTACTTTGGGTGTACAGGCGTCAATTAGTTGTCTGTAAAGCGTCTTTTTCAGTTGTCATGACAGTTATGGAAGCTGTCTGTCTCTTCTCTGTCTGTTGAACCCCAGACAAGAGATGTACCAAGGTTGTCATCTTTCAGAAACTGACCAATCGAGTATAAAAGGTCACAAATCTAGTTATCGACTGCATTGTTTTAAAACACATACTGCCTGACGTCCAGAGGAGGAGAGCTGTAGATAAGACTCAGTCACTTTCAGGCTATGTCTCGACTGTTACGTCATCTTTATATTCATGCTTTGAATTGTATTGATCCGTTTCGATCGATAACTTTTTAAAACGCAACAAAGGTTTTTCCAGAAAACAATTAAATGAAAAAAGCTGCCTCTATTGTTTATAGGGGCAGAAAAAGAGAAAAAAAAACATCACCACAGCAGAGGAAGACTATTTCTATTAAGTTTTTAACGTGTATCCGAGGAGACTGACTGCGCTGGCTAAATGGATAATCACGGCGGTAATGAATGCACCCCAAATGACCGATTATGATAACTAAATAAAGTCTCATTTTGGCTTCCAGAGTCACAGGGCTAATTTGATGTTTATTCGCTGAACTATCATGTTGATTCACAAGACAGAAACTTTACACACATAACTTTCGAGTGCCCTCGCTGGGGTTTGTGCCAAGCCCGTCTCGGCTTTCACGCCAATTCTGGGAATGTTCTTGGCTAGCGGAGCCACCCCGCCCCCCCGTCTTATCTGCTCTTTACTCCATTTCTACATACAATACATTTCTGTGCCCTTTTAACTTCTATCTAAACTCAATCCCTCTTGTTCCTCGCCTCCACCGAACCTGAGACTCTGCCTCCAGTTATTTTTCCTGCTCTTTTTTTTTTCTGCCTTCTTTGTCTTTCTCCGCTGTAAGAACAGTTGCCAAACATGATGCTTCTCCACAAGTCTGTCCAGAGAGGGAAGTGATTCACTGAAGGTCAGCCCTTATCTCTCTCTCTCTGTCTGCTCTCTGTTCTCGCATCCAGCGTGACCATCCTCAAACACACACACAAACACACACACACAAGCGCGCACGCCATGCGTTCAGATTATAACTAGTTTCAGATGGGAGCTTTGAAGCCATGGCAGGCACGCTTTCTTTCATCCCGCCATTGACTCATGTTCCATTTTCATAATTTGGTAATTTCATGAATATGTAATGCCTTCCTGTTGACCTGACTAATGTGAAGTAGACACACTGGCACACATGCGTGCAGACACGTTTTCCTCAAAGGAAAGTCGGAGGAATCATAAAAACAAATAACTACAACCACTTAAAAGATGATTCCAGATAAGTGAAGCATATTTATATATTTGCATGTTGGCGATTGATTAAGTTGAATGTGTAATAGATTCCTTCACTTCAGCATTACAATCCCATATCAAATAAACAAACCAATGCAAACGCTAACATTTAAAGCCGAAACAATAAAAAGTACGATTGGGTTGACATGCTGGTCTCAGCTGCAGGAGTTTGGGCCTTTTGACTGTTTATTCCAAACTCGAGCTGCAGTAACTTCGACAGTAAAGCAAGTGATGAAACTTTGAACACACTCAATGTCATCATGACAAAAAAGCTTAGGAAATACACGTTATCCTGTTATGGAGATTACCCGCATTATCATTTTAATGCTTTAGTGGTCAGCTTCCCTTCGCTGATATAATCAGTGTCAACGACAAAGACATCCTTTAATCAATGAAGGGGGCTGATGAGAAAACACGATGAGAGCACAGGGAAGAAAAATATGTAAGAAACAAGGAAGGGAATTTCAAAAAAGAAGATGAGATGATTCATCTAATTAGGAAGTGATCACTCCACTTGAAGTGCAGAAAGAGGAAGTGAATGCACAAAGGGTCAAAAAGAGTTAAAAGTAAAAGGACAAAGAAATATTCTCCTTTACTTTAAGGACTTGTAGTAGCAGCAAGCAGCGATGCCGCGCGATACGAAGAGCGGAGAGTGGATGTGAGGTTGAACAAAAGAAGTGCCGAGGAATAAAAGTAAGGGAAGTGAAACAGCGTTCAAGTGCCCTGACTCTTTGCACTCTCTTTTATGTGGAAAGTAAAGAGGAAGGAGAGAGCTGGTTTGAGAGAGGCAAACAAAGAGGGAGACGCAGTTGCAGGGAAAGGTGGCAATCACATTGGATGGCTACTAAGAAGGGGACCCAAACAATGCCTTTTTTTCTCCCTTCGCGACAATAATTCCGATCACACCTACAAACTGTTTGCAGCCAGGGGCAACTCGCTGTTGCTAGGCGAGGAGTTACACAAGGTGACAATCAACAGGATCTGCGTTCAGGCTAAAGAAAGAAATCTACCTATAACTTGACACTGTGTGCACCAAGCGTCACACTGCCAGCCTGATGTTTCTTGTAATATTTGTTGGTTTAGTTCCAGCCAAAGAAATAAGTACAAGACAATTCTGTCAGAACCTTAGTGAAAGAGACAGAAAGGATCTGGATCAAGGAAAACTTAATCTGCAAGTCACTTTCAACTTAAGTCTCTTTAGTTTTTAGCTACACATTATTCATCCACAAGTCACAATGTTGACACCCTTACATGTCACCTCACTACATTGCCCACTACTTTTTATATTAGTACTGAATTTTTTACATTACATGCGATGAAATGGCTTGGAATGGGCCTCACTTTCTTCCTCTGCAAAAAAAAAAAAAATCATCCCTGAATAAAGTTTTAAACGATCACTAGCAGATGTATCTTCATAACAAAAGCAGTATCTACAGGAGACACCACACACAAACTGGATAAGTGGCAAACATTTTTGAATGGGAATATTTGAACGTTAAGTATAGAAATCTATCGTGGAATCCTGAAGCTGGAGGCACGTCACCTTTTCGCAATACTTTCAGCGCTACTTTGTTTGGCGGAGTTGATCAAACTGGGGAACAGAGACGTGAGAATGAACTTGAACTTGTGAAACTGTCTGTGAATGTGAAACAGAGGAAAAGTGAAAGAGTTGCAGTGCGAGACTGACCAGTTATGGCTGAATGGCTTCAGTGTTGTGTGGTACCAGTCTGCCACCACACTAGCCTCTCTCTTTCTGTCCCTCCCTCCCTCCCTCCCATCCCTTGTTATCAGCCAGGATGCAGGCATGGGGACCGCCCGCGGAGAGGTGCCCATGAGGCTCAAACTGCGCGCCTGCCTCTCTCCTTTCTCTCTGTTCTTTCTGCTCGAGGTCGAACACCATCGGGGGGTGCGATTCACTGCGATAAATTGCTGTCTCATCCCAAAAAGACAGCGCATGCAACACACTCACACGCTTGATCTTGAGAAAAACGCACAAGTTTGTGTTCTTACTAGAATTAATCACACATATGCAGACGCGCACGTAATCACACTGACATTTCAAACGCCGGACTCAAACGAGCGCCGACGTGCACGAAGACCAGCAAAGAGGACATTTGTCATTTGCTCTGTCTGTGTGTGTGTGTGTATGTGTGTGTCAGAGTGTCTGTGTGTTGAGCTGTTGCTTGTGTATCCAAGAGCAATTATAGTGGACAGTGGACCCATGGATCGTGCGTGCACCTGGGAAAGTGACTCTCTGTTTGTTGCCTCGCTCCTAATTACAAACTGTTAATGAGAATGACACTGGAACCTGATTAAATATGGATGTGTATGTCTGTTTGTGCACATCTGTACTTGTTTGTGTACGTCTCTATGTGTGAACTGTCACTGTGGCTAATGAATCTGTTAACAAGGGTGACAATTATTGCTGGCAGAGGACTGAATATTATTAACTAATGTGCCTGCATTTCAAAGCAGTCTCTTATTGATGCTAAGAGATAACTGTTACTCTGTGTGTGTGTGTGTGTGTGTGTGTGTGTGTGTGTGTGTGTGTGTGTGTGTGAGAGAGAGAGAGAGGAGAGAGAGAGAGCTCCTGGCCACACTGGTTGCATCTGCAGGCTCTTGAACTTCTGTGATTTATCAGCCAGAGTTCATTATAGGTCCTGACCTATATGGTGCACCAAAAATAATGCATGTAAAGACACATGCACATGTTTGCACGCGCCAAGCTTCATACTTTACCTCTTGCAGATGTACTGAAGGACATTAAGCCAGTAGGAATAGGGACAAAGACACACACACCTCACACACGGGCACACACACGGGCACACACACATAAATACATGTCTTTTACGATGACTGTATCTAGGTGAAAACAGATTATCACTTTGGGGCGCTTAAGCTTTACCACCGACTGATGCCCCAAATGCTGTGTTGAATAACCTTGTGTGTGTGTGTGTGTGTGTGTGTGTGTGTGTGTGTGTGTGTGTGTGTGTGTGTGTGTGTGTGTGTGTGTGTGTATGTGTCATTTATGTGTGTATTGAATGTGTGTGTACTGGACATGTGTTTGACAAAGGTCATACAGGAACACTTGCAGGTTGCCTTGCAGACTTTCAGGTTACTTTCACACTACTAGATTGGCATTTTTCTGGAAAACAAAAAATAATTTTCGCTGTGAGGGTATTCATTCTGAGCTGTATGGACACTCTTGAATGACAACAATGAATATCATTATATATATTTAACCAACAAGTTACTGTATAATTGGCTAAAAACAAAGTAAACCGTTAGAAACTCACAAAAAGTGAGACATGCCTGTTTGGAACTTGGCTTGGCTCGATGGTTTAGTGTGAAACAAATGCTTTGCTTCAGCACTCTGTTGTTGGTTTTCAACGAGACAGCTCTTGCAGTCCTATTTATATTTATGTAATGCAATGTATTTTCACATTTAATAAATAAAGATATTGACCATGATTACTTTGTTTTATCAGAACCCCTCTAATTACTGTGATGTATTGGGGAGATCAGCAGACTTCAGGTAAACCGGGGTAGAGGGTTCATCATTTGGAAGCTTTGTTCTTCGGTGGTGGATTAGGTAGCAACGTGTCTTTAATTCATCCCCATCAAAGTGTCATTGCTCAGCTACAGATTCAAAATGAGCCAATGAAGACCGTCATTACGGAGGTGTCTTTAAGACAAAATGCCATCCTGTACTGCCCTGACTTTATTCACCTTATTTAAGTGAATGAGTCAAAGTGTCAGATGAATTGATGGTAAAATGATTGTACTTTACCACTTCACTTTGAGGCAAATCTGGCATCCATTCCTTGTAATCAGACAAGTAATTTCCTCTACCTGCCCACAGTAATCTGTCTACCCCTGCATTACAAGGAATTATGGGTCTGCTCAAGAAAACTTGGGATGCAGTATGTCTTCTTGGTGATAACACCAAGAAGACTGTATCTCAATTTGCTCTCAGTAGTTCTGTCTCAGTTCAGGGGTTGTGTTTGAAATGTGACCTGTTTTTAACCAAAACTTGCGGACATAACTAGTGATGTAATGCCACAGAATCCATTCACCAGTCATTTATTCAGTTGTGCAGTTATTTGCACACGTTTATTACAAAGTAATGATGGAGGACAACTTTTTTTCATTTGCAGCTTCACGGCAAATCCTGGACCGTTTAAAAACATCCTTTTTTGTTAAATTTACAACCCAGATTCATAAAAGGTTGGGACCTTGTTCAAAAAACATAAATCAAACAATGTGATAATTTGCTATTGAAACACTCACTTTGTAATATTTATGGAGTACCCCAAGGATCCGTACTTGGTCCCATTTTGTTTTGTAGTAACTCTGATGGCATTATTATGATGCCATTCTTTCTGCTTTTGTGCAGATGATGGCCAGTTGTACCTCAGTCAATGGCATTTTATTTGTAAATGTAAACTTAAATCAAAGCTTTAAGACATCACTGTTTCCACAGCCAGGTTTTTGTTAAAGTTCATGAAATGTACACAACCTTTCATCAACATTTTCAGAGGCATTCGCGCATTGAATTAGATAAATAATTTTTGAAAAAGCTAAGTGGATATAGTGGTTAGGAGGTGAATGGCCATTTCTTATTATCAACCAAAAAAAGATACAGGTGTGTAAATAAATTAAAGAAATATGTTAGAGGAAGTAAAAATATTACTGAAATCATTTTCACAAAATATTACCTGCTCAAGAATTCTTGATGTTTGGGGAGTACAGGAAAAAAGTAGAGGGCAGACAGAAAGCATTATTGAGCAGAGCAGATTCAAACCTCTGCACAGTATTTGCCATTCACTGCAGCTTTTAGTCAGTTTAGAAAAATACATGAAAACTTGGTTTGCGGCCAAGGATAGGCATACAAAAAGAGGCCTGTGCCAATTTATTGCAGCAGCAAGCACAATGAGGGGAGACAAAGGTGGAGAGAACTGGTGAAATGTGCAGACTCCTCTTAACTCTGTCAGGTATTTATTTAGCAATGTTTTCTTTGATGGGAGATTTTGTTTAATGCTCTGCTTTTGGTAGAAGATAGTAGCCAGACAGGGATTGCAGTTTGGAATGTGTGGAAATGAGGCTTGGCCTTCCCACAAAATGCTGTTTTTTTTGTGTGATGTGTGGTCAGACAGGACTTATACAACTTTCTGCTGTTTCTTCTGCGAGAAAAATGTATTTCGGTTTAGCTCAGCAGCTTTACAATTGTCATCGTCGCTCGTCCCTGAGTGGCAGACCAGCAGTAGTCAGCGTCTGCCATTATACATTCATGGGGAATAAAACAAACAAAGGCAAGGAAAAACACTTGAAAAGAGAGCTGCCGTGCATTTGACGACGCAGATTAAAGAGAGAATGCAGGGATATGCTTTTACAGTCTGCTTAAGTAGAAAGACAACAATGTGAGGCGATACTTTCAAGAGGTCTGAGTAATGTGAACCAGCACACACTTTTTGTGAATGAAACATTTAATAAAACACAAACCTCTCCCCAGACAACCAGAATACGCTTTGAAGTAATCTTTTGATTTTGATGGGACTGACAGATCCAGTTTTTGAAAGGGCCTCGGCGTCTATAGGCCCTCAGGCTTTCTCCCATAATTGTCTTTCTCCCTGTTGAGCTGCATGTTGTGTAGAGTGCACAACATACACACACGTGCCATTGTTGCATTTTATAATAGAGCTAAGTCAAGTTCATCTGAGTGGCTGAATAACCAGTTGACCTGTACGGATGTATTATTTATACATGTAAAGACACATTCATAGCAGCCAAACAGATTTCTTCTTCCTTTTTCATTTGCTGTCCTTTTTCTTCCCGTCTTTACCACCTCTTGACCTCGGCGCGTCTTTGTGTCTTTCACTTTTAACTTTTCACTCCACTTCACTCTTGTTCCTGCTGTCAGCCCCTCTCTAATACACACACACTGAGTTTGTGTGTGTGTGTGTGTGTGTCTCCAGGGTGATCTCTAGCTTGGCACAGTGTTCAAATATATTTGCATCTTCTGTCATTGAGTGAGGACAGAGTGCATAATCCCACTGAAGGCCAATGGCTGACAGGCAGTTTGGCATCCTCAGCTGAAATAGATGCCTTCTATTGATTTTTTTCACTAGCTACTGTAGGTCTAGCTATACTGCATTTTAACCTTATCTCAACTAGTGAAACCTTGTTGCATACAGTATTTCTGCATATCTACGACAGGGATAAAACAAAAATTAAAGCTACCGATGGGAGAACTTTCACATTTGTTCATTACGTATCGACATATTGTAACTCAGAACCTGTTTTTACAGGTGAAAATGACTTGTTCTCAGGTGGCTAAATATCTTTTTCTTATTATTAGTTGGTAAAGAACAAACTTTTGCGACGATTCTTCAATGAGCGAGTGGCACAGAGTGTCTGCACCATCTTTTATGGAGACAGTGTTTTCTGGTTTTTCTCTATAATGCCCCCCGGCTGCTCTTCTTGAACCCTCTTTGATTTTTGAGTTTCCTGATGAACAGATGGCTTTGCTGTCGCTAAAGTAACCGCTAACAGAGGAAAACTGTACCAGGCTCCAAGTGAACACAGTGTCGGGACCCAACACAAACTCTGTGACTAACTTCTTGCCGTCTTGCAAAATAAATGGCAGACTATTTTCTAAGTTCACATTGGATGTATTTAAACTCAGATTCCATCTAACTATAATTGAAGGCTGAGTTCAAGTCGTACTGTAAAGTTCATATGTTGCATAATTGTTAAATAGCCTTGATTAACTCTAATGGGTTTCAGAAAAAGGGTTCAAGGATGTAATTTAACATATCATTTCTCAAGAATGGGCGAATAACTCACCACAGAATAGAATAAAATTATATTTCTTATATAAAAATCACAGATAATAAGGCTCTTGTAAATGGAACAGTACATTGACATATACTTTCCTCAGGCAAGAAAAATACATTGTTCTTGATGAATTGTGAAAAATTATGTTCTGAATTACAGACCATTCTGAAAGAAAAAGGACTGCGGCCAGAATTCAATAGGAGAGTTTTCAGCATTCAGGGCCTTCGCTAACAAAGTAATCGCCTCAACAGTTATTCTTGGATAGGGCTGCGTTTTACTTAACAAGTCTGGATGCATACAGTATTTTGTCATGGAGGTTTGACATTGACCAATGGAAAACAAACAGGGAAAAATAACAATTACGCACACGACACAACATCACTTTTGTAACGTACATACATCTGCAATGTAACATACGTATTTTAACCCAAACTTGGATCGTTGTCTTCACCTTAAGTTTGGTATCCAAACCTAAACAATCTTAATTTAGAATATTAACCACATGTTATAAAAGCTTTCTGCTTGTATCATACAGACGCAAAGGTACCTTGTGTGTTTGTACAGTATAAGATGACAGGTGGTGTGACACAACGTAGGTATTTTACTACCTGAGAATGAAAATAGGTTGCAAATCCTTAACCTCTTTGGATTTTGAAGTCACTTTAAAAAGTTTGTGTCTTGTGGAGAGTGGTTGCATCTGGGTTTCTAACTGACCCAGTTTCATGGTGGGGAATAAAAACCATCAAAATGTCTTTAAAAAATTGCTCTAAACCGTTCCAATGACATAAGCCACTTCTCTTTTCAGGTTAAAGCTAAATACAGGGCTTTCAGGTATCATGGATGTGCCGCTTGAGCTCAAGCACATGTGTCACTAAGCGCTATGTCACACGCTTTACTCTCTTTGGTTGCAGGTCATATTTTGTTGCTCTGATTGGGTGTAGGTTGTGTCCAGAGGCATTTTTGTCTACGTCCGTTGATAACTCCCCTTGGAAATTGAAAATGGACTGAAAGGGACCTGACTAATACGTCTTTGCGGATTAGTTTGGTGATGCGGGGCTACCGTGTTACACCACCTTCCTCCAAAACCCATAAGATCAGTATACAAGTTGTCCAAACTATCTCTACTCACAGAAAAATAATGGTTCTTAAATGGTTCTTCGAAAGGCTCTCTGGTTCTTTAAAGAACCATCACCAATTGAAGAACCTTTTTATAAAGGGGATGGTTCTTCGCATACTTTATGTGGTTCTTTAAAGTACTAAAGGTTCTTCATTTTATTGGAGTTATTTGCTGGCATGTAATAGCATGAAATTAGGGCTGCAACTAACTATTTTCATTAATCGATTAAAGAACTTTCTTGGAAATGGTTCCTTAAAGAACCTATTTCTGTTCCTTGAAGCACCATTTATGGTGCTTGCAGGAATGGTTCTTCAACAGAACCTCTTGCTAAAAGGTTCGTTGTGTAACTAAAAATGGTTCCTCTGTGGCATCACTCCGAAGAACCATTTTTGGTTCCAGTTAGCACCTTTATTTTTCTGTGCGGTAGATGGGAGAAACTTTCTTGTGAGTTTTAAGTTGATTATGCACTTGAACTTAAACATCTCTCATTTTGATTTGGATCTTCCATCTGCTTGACAGCTTCAGAGACACAAATTATGAGTTTTATCTCTCCTGGATTAACCCAAGCACTGGCCTTTAAAATGAATAAACTCTGATGTAAATGTAGCTGATATAGCCAAGATCTAAAATTATTAAGTTCCATTACAGGAAACCACAAACATACTTATGCAACTGGGCATTAGTATGTGTCTGGCTGTGTGATTTTGTGAGTCTGTGTGCATCAAATGTAAGTGTTACGCCTTACTCATCAGCTCGGCCCTCATTTTTCCATCACCATGGTGATCCAGTTGATGGAGGAGGTATTTTTCTAATCTGAATACTTGAATAGGAGCGCAGCCTGTGGTCGCCATGAGATCTGCTGTACCTCTCATTTTCCTTTCAAGCCTTTTCATGTCTTTCTTCCAGTCCCCTCTCATTTTTTACTTTATCCCCATCTCTGTTAATTAAGAGAGGTGAGAGGGAACAGAGACTCGTCTCACAAGTTTGTGGTGCAGTTTGATCAAACTGTGAAAAAGTTCTGCTCTGCCTCCTGAAGAGGAACGTGACACACAATGAGAGAATATTTTCTGGCAGGATGTTTCATTGCCTAAAAATTACTTAATTAACATAGGTTATATTATCTAAAAAAAGAACCATCGCAGCCATTATTATGGTTTTCAAAGGCAAGGGCTCGCTGTGAGACATTTTCATAGCGAGACTTCTTGTGTTTCTTGTTACAAAAAGGATCCTTATATTTATATAAAAAGGTCTTTCTCTGTAGGAATCATTTCCTAAATGTTGTCAGACACTTAGAATAACAACCTCAACCTGTCAGTGGTTAAAGAAAAAGAAAAAAAACACTTATAGTGGATTTAACTTTGACAGTCAGAGTTGCCCCACATGGTTATCTTGCAGGCATGTTGTGGCTGCCACCTGAGGGTATCTACTGGACCAATTCTATAACTTAGTATAGAATCAGTATGAATCATTTACACACCAAACATATATATAAAGGGACCAGGTTTGGATAGGTAATTTCTCTTTAAGCAAGTAGTTTTTGTGCCTAAAAAAACCTTTGAAAGTCTCTGACACCAACCTACCAATAGCGGTGCCTGATGAGAAAAGGTAATTTTGTAAGGTAACAACAAACAAACATTTTTATTCTTAAATTAGTGATAGTGAAGAAGGAGAGACTGGTTGCCATGAGTTGCTCAATGAAGAACAATTTAACACGAGCTAAAAAATATAGATTTTTCTGTGTTCATAGCTGCAGAGAGACTGAAACACTGCTTTTCTACCTGGTGCTATAATAATGGTAAAAAATGTGCAAAAATAAGTCCCACTGTCATTTTGTTTGGTATGTCTGTTCATGAGCAGTGATGAATGGCCTTGCTCTTCATCAGCCAGGCTAGCAACAAAGTGCATGTATGCCACATGACTCATTTTCGTGGTGTTAAGGCTATGAGGGATCGATGCCCCTCAGTTAGACAGGAAGATGCATCTTGCACTTTAACCGAGAGGACCCGTCTTGTGAGAGTTTTTCTCACCGTCCATTTGTCTCTTCTCATCTTATGAAGTCAAGCAAAGGTTAGGCGCTCGTGTGAGACAATCACACATTACATTTCCTGGGCATACACTGTGTGGGAAGTATCCATCTGTCTCGTTGCTGCTTTTTTTTTTTTCCTGACATAGTTTGTGTTTCTCAAATCCTCTGTCTGTCTCTCTCTTCCTCTGTGGTGCACTAACAGGCTTGTCAGTCACTTCCTTCTCGCAGAGAATGATGGACTAGGGGTTTGACTCATAATCCATCGCAGACAGCAGCTCATACTGAAGTACAAAGGAAATGCCGATCCAAATGAGCAATTTATAATGAAATTAAATTGAAATAATTAAAGGCAAAATGAACACAGCAGGAGCATCACCAGTAAAAAAAAAAACAAATCATAAATCGGAAGCTGCTGTTGTCTCCTGATGCTGTTGAAAGCTTTATAAATTGTTTGTAGGCACAGTTTGAGTGTAGACACTTGGCCTTTAGTTTCAACAGTCATAAACTGAGAAACAGCAAATATGGATTTTAAACTTGTAAGTCAAACTCTTATTTCCCCTCAAATTTATGTCATGTCAAGAACTTATTGATTGGGGGATTTAAAACAAACCAAATCCAGAAAATAGCTGAAATGACAAAAGCTACTGTGCAGTTAAGGCACAGGAGAAGTGAGAGGAGTGAGCTACTGTAATACTGATACCAAAATGTGGATCTGCTGTCTACAGGTGGGCGGTGTTTTTAATAAGTTATGGTCTGGACAACTGTTTGAAAGAAAGTATGCAGTGAGGTGGGTCCAGGGGCCCGCTGCCACAGGAAGAGGTGTCCAGGTTAATTCTTTGTAATGCTAATACGCTTACGGTTGGAAAAATTCAAAATGATTAGTTGCCATCGCAGAAGGCTGCGCTGTGTTTGCTTTACAAACAAGTCATAACATAACTTCATCAGGGTTTTGCTTTCTTGTGAGTAGTCATTGCAACTGCCTAAAAAGTACTCGGTAAGTACTGTAATTAGGGGACACAGGAAAAACAACACATTCTTTTGCACTGTAATCTGTTATTAAAGTTAAATCTAGATTTGGTACCTTTTGATACCATTCCTTATCACTGCAATATGAATCAAACCCTGTGTTTTTGGGAGGCTTCCTGCAAAAATCTCATCAGTCTGATTGGATTTAATGGGAGGTAATCATCTAAAGTTGACAACTGGAGTTCAACTGGTAACCACTCAAGCTCCAAAATCCCATGTTTCCTCTTCTTCTCGGTTTTTAAGCAACAATAAAAGGAGTAGGAGTCGTAATAATATTTCCAGCTAGGTAGTCTCTAGAGCGTCTGCTACTTAAGTCTTTAGCTAAACATATGCTGAGGAATGGCAATTATGTTCTTCCTCCGCTTTCGATTGGTTAGTTAAGCGTCTCGGGGCACCTCACAGAGCAGTTTGTGGGCGTGAAGAGAGAATATTTCATTTGTAATTGGTGGTTAGAGGAATCGGGTCACCTGGCTGCTTCGATGTAACCACCGACGGAATGAAAAACATCTTATTTAACAACCGGATAGATATCTCTTGCACTCTTGAAACTTTGATTCATCAATACCAATGTATGCACACACACACACACACTTACACACACACTTGCACAAATAGGCAGACCTTTGTGCAGACAGGGCTGGTAATTGGTGCTGTAGGTACATGTCCTGTGTTTTATGGTAGACAGCTTGTTAAATAAAGTTCATTAACTCTTGAATGTAAATACAGACGTCTACATCCACTAATGGGTACAATATTAAATGCTATAATGAGAAAATGTGCGATGTGATGTGTGGTAATCTTGATTAGCTATGTACCATATATCAACATAATGTTCCATAAGTTGCCGTACACAGCCTTAAAGTACACACAGTTATTTGAAAACTTGCTCAGAATCATTATTTCTGAAGAGCAGACATTTAGGACAAGTGTTCGTACCATACTGACATATTTGAAGTCTGCTTGATCATGGATTTCACTCACACACAGTGACAGTGTTGCAGTGTATGTGTCCAACTTGGCGAGCAAGCAAACAAGGCACATCAAGCCAGACATCCTCTTCCCAGCAGCTCGGTCCTGTGAGACTGCCGGGTCCTCCAGGTGCGAGATATACTCACTCCAGCATGTCCTTAGTCTGCCAGGATCTCCTCCCTGCTGAATTTGTCCAGTCAACTCCAAATAAAGTCCCAGTGGGACGGGCAACACATTGCTTGAACCATCTCAACTGTGGAGGAGCAGTGGACTGACATCAACATGTTTTGAGATTTCTGAACTTGTTCTTCATTCATGCAGTAAAACACAATTTTAGTCTTATCCACAGTCTCATTCATCCATCGGTTGATAACCAGTAAGCTGCCTCAGTATGTTTTGGATGGCAAGTATGCAGCTCCTCTTCAGTCCTCTGCCTCCTGTTGCTTGATAGAGCGAAAGGGAAAATGATCCTTAAAGGTTTCTATTGGTATCCGTTACGCAGCCTTTCTTGTTATGGAGTCTCTACAAAACTGAGTTGACACTTACTACAAAGCTAAGTTGAACTCTACCAACCAGAGTGGAAGCTTACAATGAAGCAGAATTTGACATTTTACTACATAACCGAGTCTGACACTTACTACAAAACTGAGTCACACAAGCTGAGGCCGACACTTTGAAGTTGAGGCCGACACTTGCTAAGAAGCTAAGTCGAACACTTACGGCGAAGCTGAGTCCGACACTTAAAACAGTACAACCTGGAACAATATACATTTAGGTGACGCAAGGCATTAATATCCATTAAGGAGGTTAATTTGGTTTCAGGCAGAAACATGTCAGTCATCACTATCTGAAATCTTCATGAAGCTTTACATAAAACATTAGCAAAAAGCAAATAAATCAGTAAATAAGTGTACTACTGACTGTGTTAATCAAAAGAAGATTTAGATAATTTATGATTTTTTAACATATACTCAATAAAAACAGTACACCGTATTACAATATAATGTATTTGATGTTTTACCTAATGAACATGATTGATTTTTGTAACTATATGCTTATTCTACTTAATGTTGATTAATTTGTGAGAGGATCAACAAGACTGGGAAAGTTGTTGAATGCTCAAAAACACCTGTAAGGCGCGCTCCACAGATTCAGGTGGTAACAGGTGATGTTATCATGACTGGGTATGAAAGGGGGGGCATCTTTAACAGGCTCAGCCGTTCACAATCACGGATGGGTTGAGGTTCGCCACATTGTGAAACACTTGACGGTAAACAGAGTTCGTTTGGAAATGATTACGTTCTGTTTTTCTTTAGGGTTTTTAACAGAGCATCCTAACTGTTTTGGATCCGGGTAGTTACGCAGTTCTTCTGCCGTACTGTATATACGCATTTGTTAGGCAGTAACTTCCTCACTATCACATTAAGATACCCATTATGTTCGGTAGCTTGCTGTCGCTAGTTTTCGGTTCCGCTCGATACGTTCCTCCCTTTTGAAACTGGCGAAAAACAACTGCAGGAGAAATGGAGGGAAGTGAACCTTTTGAGCCTGAAAATAATGAGCTCTCATGCTGTGAAGTTTTTTTTTTTGTTCTGAGAGAGGTCCTGAGTCATATTTAAGATCATGATTCACAGTCACAATGCAATATCTCCCTTTGAAACGACACGACAGAATATGACATTTGTTAGGATCCACCTTTTTATATGTTCCTTGTATATGAACTCTTATTTTCGCTTGAGTTTTTGTTCACTCGTGGCTGTTCTTGCGTGTGAAATTCTTAATTAGAGCTACCACCCTCTGTGTCAGAATTTTTTTTAGGTTTTAATCCCAGTGGGGTACAACTCAACTTTAATGATCTGACTTACTCTGTCACAACGTGATATAATGAAGGGCTCGTCTCTCTCTTCAGAAAGACGCTAATGATGTTTGTGAATATACTGCAAGTTAGACATGTTAGAGCACCGTACAGTGACACGGCTACTCGCTCTGAACCAACGAAGACTTTGTAGTTTTCCTTTAATAGCGATGATTTACATCTGTTGAAGTGTTGCTGTGTCACTGAGGAATTAGAGCGCATGAATACTTGAGTAATCCACTGTATCTCAATCCCAGACGTAAACTACTGCACTGTATATGTTTTGCGGTTTTAATGCTATTAGCATAATTTCTCTTCCCTTACTACACAGCAGTGATGTATTCCTTTAACCTCTGACTACACAATAATATCATGTTTCCCATTGGTGATCATTAAAGTTTCATGAGCCAATTTGCTCGTAGAAATACAAGCACATCTTTTTTTCGCGAATCAATTATTATTCTTTCATGAGTAAAAGCAGACAAATATATTAGAGCTGCCATCTTAAAGTGGCTCATGCGGTATCAAGGGTTCATTTTCCACGGAGTCATTTCCAGATAGTTTGCAGCAACTTGTTGCTCTAATTGCCTGATTTTTCATTAACGTGACTGAACTCACGGCTCCGAACGCCATGGAAACTGCTTTTAATGAGGAGAACAACTACCCTTATTGTATGTGTGTCTGTTCGGAAAGAATACTTTACCGTCAACAGTATTATTTGTGTACCTTTATCCTTTGACACTTGCGTGTATGGATGTATGTACGTACATATTTTTGTGCCACAGCGGCCAACACCTCTGCCTTCTCCTGGACTGGATGAAGCTGTAATTGCGCTCTGAATTACCTTGTTGTTTTTGAATGCTCACTGCATGCTAGCCAGAAGTAACAACTGTGGCGTTTTCAATCAGGATTGTTATTTTTCAGCAGTAAAGTAGGTTTAAGTTGTACAAAGTGCTATGCTTGGCACCATGGAGGGAATCTCTGAGTAAGAGGATGCATGGATGTAGTATATGTGGATATGTATAGTTTGTTGAAAGACTCACAGTGAGCATTACTACAGTCGGCATGAGCAATCCTGCACCCCTCGTGTTTCGCACTCTCCTCACACAAACACGCAAACAACCTATATGCATATAACAGGGTCCCGTAGATACGGCAGCACTTCTCCGTATAATAATAGACTCGAGCAATAACTGCAGGTGGTGTACATGGTTGTCACAGTGATGAATGGTCTCCAGGGCAACACAGGAAGTCCATCTGGGAAGAAATCTGAAAGAGGAAGTAGATAACAGAGATTGAGGCATCGCAGTCCATCCATCTTCTAAAACTCACGACTGTTGGGTTTCCTCAATGAGTAAATGGTCCAATAAGCTATTTTGGGCTTTTATTGCCACGGAGCAGAAGTAACAACAAAGTATAAGCTCATATAACACGAAAAATCAGCCAAATGTTTTGGCTCTTGAAATGAGAAAACCAAAAATAGTAGTTTCAATTGGATCCAAGGCCAGCAGCAGCAAATAAAACTGGTTGAGCATGACTTTTTGTCTCTTTCATTTTCTTCCTTCCCCTCCTCCTTCCTCCGCCTCTATCTTCTTCTCTGCCATCACCACACCACACCCACAGCATTCATTTTTTTCTCCAGCTCTTTCAGAAAAACTGGGATGCAGTCGTTCAGCATTAATTCCTGTTAAATGACTGCAGCCGTTTGACGTTGCGCGGGTTATCAGAGCGGATTCAGTCTGGCAGTGAATGGTGTCCTGGTGAATTTCATGTAGCCCGCTCACATTTCTTTGTACCCACTCACTAATCTGTACGTGTATAACCGAGATACCGTGCGCGCATCGTGTTTTTTTTTTTCCCATTCTCGCTCGCTGATTAGTAAACAGCTCAGACTTCTGCTAACATGAAGATCAAAGGGAATTCTCAATGTCATGCTAAAAACCGCTCGTCCTGTGTGTTTGTGTGTGTGTGTGTGTGGGTGAGGGCTTTTTGTGTGCGTGTTTGCACATGTAGAATGCACGACATACAGTACGAGGCAGACAGAATCAAAGGAAACGGGGGATTATGCGCTACTGAATCAGCGCCTTACACAGATCGTTTACAAAATACATGACAGCGTTGGTTAGAAGGAATATACATATGTGATGATATGTTTGTGTTAAATAAGGCAACAGATAAATGACGAGTAACACAGAGAGAGAGTTAAATGTTGTATGTTGATATGATAGGTACGCGTCCTTTGAATGAAACGTTTCTGTCCTTTGTTGTCTGACAGAGAATGCTATACTCTTTTTCTTGGCGGCCGTTCTGTTCTCAGGGAGGCTTTTTTTTTTCATTTATTTATTTTTTTTGCCTGATGTCTTTTCAGGCGCACCTGCAAAACAGCACGTCTTGGCGTTTTCAACATAATGGTGATGGGGAAAAAAAGTTGTGCTTACTTAATCATTTCCAAATTCATTATGCTGAGAGAGCCTGCCAAGGAGGATTTACAACACCAGAAATCAGATGTCAGTACATCCCCGAGCTGCTGCGAGACAATATTTTCACAGAGCTGCGGGGAAGTTGTGCCTCTGTGAAACGCTGCAGTGCTACCGCTTCTGTGTGGGTTTATTAATTTACACATATAAAGGTCATCCGGTGCTTTACCTTGACCAAACTTTTTCGATTGTTTGCTTTTGTCAGGTATTTTCTAAAGTTTTAATCTCACGAGCCCGCTGATACTAACGCCGTTATTGCCCCTCTAAGAATCCCCAGATTATTACATATTTTCCAACCAACAGAAAAACTTTGGCATAATGTATGAGTGTTTGAGTCAAATTCACATAAATATTAATCAAATCTAATAAGCTGGCTGTTGTACAGCACCATACTGCTGAGTAATTATGTTGATAGTGTGCATTTGCAATTACCTTTAGGCAGAAATGTAATGCTAAGTAGATTCTGTGGGTATTTCTATATAATCCACTTATGGCAACGTACACACGGCTAATGTATGCGATACCAGTGCTGACGGGTTAACAATTTTAGTTTATTTATGGACATATTTAGTATTTTAGGAGGTAGAGCGGGTTGTCTAGCAATCGGAAGGTCGCTGGTTTGAATCCCCGACTCCCCCAGCTGCATGTCCAAGTGTCGTTGAGCAAGATACTGAACCCCAAATTGCTCCTGATGAGCAGTCGGCACCTTCCATGGCAGCCTCTGATATCAGTGCATGAATGTGTGTGTGTGAATGGGTGAATGTGACAAGTGTTGTAAAGCTCTTTGAGTTATAGATATTAAGTCCATTTACCCACCACTCTGGCCTCCACACTTTCAATTTTTGCACGACACGGAAATCGCACAACTTCTCGTTTTAGCCGACTTTTCCCCAAACATTTTTTTCCACACAACAGTTTCATGTGTACAACACTTGCAGGAGCCAGGGCCTATTAAGACCTGCCTGTCTGCCTGTCAATTGTGTGTCTCTGTATATTTACACCTGTCTGAACACGTAGCTGTTAAACTCTTAAACTGTCCATTTATATCAACCCGCCTGTCTCCGTTTGTGACCATTCATCTACATAAAGCATAATGAGTTTTCATCTCTTCACGAGTCTGTCTAAGCGTTTAGCGCTATCTGTCAGTCCAGTTTTGAATGAAACTTGATTTTCCCTCTTTCTGACACAGATGTTAATTTTTGACCAAAATCTTTCCATCCGTACCACCATACTTTCTTTCCCCGCAATTAATCCGTCTCCTTATGTCAGCAGTGTCTTTTCCACTCACAGCTGATCTGATGTTAAGTCAGGCGGAGGGCATGTATTTACAACTTGAACATGTTTTTTAACTGTGTGTGCTCAGCTCTAATTTATCTGACTTGAAGTACAGAAATGGAAAAGAAAACAGCAAAGTCAATGAGCGAAGATAAAACAGACCGTGAAGGCTAGCATGTTAAATTAACACCCGAACCGACAAGATTCATACGAAGAAGTGACTGTCGGTCGTATTGACTTTAATTGTTTTTCTTCTGGAAGAATAGTGAGACGTAACTAGACTATAAACTGCGTTTGTGCGACTTCTCAGGTCAATGGAAATGTCTCCGCGCTGCTTTTATTGCTCACTTTGTATTGATTTCCGTGATTGATTCTCTTCCTTTGCATCTTGTTTGAATAAAGAGTTTCGGAGGGAAAACACTGCGAGACCGAGCCGCGGACAGAATCGGAGGAAGGTAAGAGCAGATATACAAACTTAGAAGATGAAGCGCTGACGAGGAAGAAGTGCTCGCTGGAAGTGGGTCGTTTATGTCACTTTGCGATGACAGGCTGTGTGTCACCAGTGGGCACTCTGCCTCGTTCCCCGAGAGATCCTGACACCGAGACGGGGACAGCGACTGTCACCAGCCTCACCCCTCTTCTGGCCTCGTGGTGTGTATGTGTGTGTGTGTGTCGCATGTGTGTACACCTCTGAACATGCCAGTGTTTCCAGGCCTTCATTTATGTGTCATGCCTTGCTGGTCCTCTTGTTAGTTTGCGTGCAAGTGTGTGTGTGTGTGTGTGCTCGCGTCTTTTAGGGGCTTAGCTGGTCGCACACTGACAGTTGTGAACTCTCCCTGAGGACACACGAAGAGACGCCGGCTCTCTTTTACTCACAACCCTCCCTCTCTCTCTCTCTCCTTGAATCTCTGCATGTAGTTTGGATACAAATCAACAGAATAAAAGACAAAAAGAAAGACTAACGACAAATATTAGCACAGCACATTGCACCTTGTTTCTATGACACACCTGAACCATAACTCACGCAGCTGCCCCCAGCTGTGTGTCGAGATCACCTGTGCGTCAAGGTGTGGCGAGAGATTTTAGCCTAAAAACACCTACGTACCTGTAAGGTCCAAAGGCTGGTTGGTAATGGTTGTATCTTGTCAAAGACCACAAAGCCAGTTCACTGAAAAGTACAGATCAGGAGGAATGGAACAAGTAGACGGCCGGCGTGGGGAAGGAACTAATGAGGGAGGAAGCCGACACACCAATGGGAACAAAAAGTAAAAGGCACTACAGGGTTCAGTGGCTGAGTTAGAAGACAATGCACCTCCTGATATATTTAGAAATATGCAGCGCGGGGAAGAGAGCAAACAAGCGAGATGCGTAGTCGGTACACTTTGATTTTGCGCCAGCAGGGTCCGAAATTAAAAAGTAAAAGATGGAAGGCTGTCTGCCAGGCTGCTGGGTAAATGTCTGCATCAAAACAGTCATGTCATGAAAAACTTTTCGACTCTTTACACTTCATGGTGTCGTTTATGGGCGAGCTGCCTCTGTCCTCAGCTGTCCGACTGTGGGGACACATGGGGACACGTGGGGACAGGAGCCTCACGGTGCGTTCAGGCACACCCTGTAAACTCAGGAACGATGGTTGTTTAAAATGGAAAGGTTTATGTTTGCTTTCTTATTTTCCTCGGTTAAAATACAGAGGCCTTCAGCTATCATTACCTCCTTTATCAATTGTCTCATCTGTTCTTTTACTACACAACAGGATTAGAATATCTTTCCTCTCAACTCAGTGCAACATTATTCTTCTTAGTTATTCCAAAAAATAAATGTTGTTTTGATGTCTTTTCATCATTACTAGTTGTTGAATGCCTGCTAGAAACTGGACCACCGGCATCTTTTAAGGCGAACTGTTTTCTTGCACGTTACTCAAAGCACGAGATGACGTCATCAGTAAGCACACCTTGAACCTTACACCGTTTTGTTTTGTTGTTTTTTTTTGTCAAAGTGCTTAAAATGTGTACGATTGTCCAGCTGGATTATGCAGACTGTGAACTTTTAATTCCCTCGCTCACTCGGAGAAGAAAAGTGTCCGAGGGGCAGCGAGGCGTTCGGACCTCGAGCAGGTGAAGGTCCGAGTGTAACAGGACGTGTCGCTCACTCTTATGCATACGTGACAGTAAGGATGCGCAGTAACAGGTGTGGGAGGATAATCAGTGAAACAGGGTCTGGCTCAAATTCTGAATAATCTTTCCTCATCTAGATTTTATTTTTATTGAGAGCGATCATCCGGCTCGCGTAAAACCCCCTTTAGGCGCCGAATATTCCATTTCTTGGATAACATTAGCGTCACAGAAAAGAGCTTATGAATACTTTACAGTGATGCTGAGTGCTGAGCAGCTTGTTTATGGTAGAACATACTGATTATTTGTAGCAAAGAAAAACAACAAATACTTTTATTGATTTTTACTGACCAAACATGGTTTGAGTCGACGGTTTCTTGGTGGAAACGCTCCGTGTTCGTGCTTGATGGACGATGGAAACAAGCCCTTTGGATTTTGTATACTGCCCCTCCTCATATCACTTCATTTTATTGGAAAACTGATACTAAGACTGGATTTACCGAGGCAAAAACAGATGATTGCTTTGCTGTTTATGGCAGTGTGCGATCCTCCTCGTGATTGAAGATAGATATACCGGGCGGCAGATG